>JAMKCH010000743.1:0-39355 GCA_023653785.1 Ophioderma brevispina
AAAATATTCATTTTGTGGGCTGCAACAGCAAATTAGGACTAGCTATACACAAAATGAATGTACATATATATAGGAATTGGCCGGCCATTTTGGATTTATGCAAATAGGTATACTTCCCTACGCAACCATTATGGTAATCTGTATTTTGACACATAAAAATCTAATGAAGTCCATGGTATAAATTTTGGCATTTTAGTGGCAAAGTAATATTTTCGATAAGCAATATAACACCTCATGTAAAAAAAAAAAAAATCTTATAATTTTGGCGGCATTTGGATTTATGCAGATTAGTTTTTCTGTCAACATGAAAATGGTGTCCTTATAAGATCTACAATACAATTTATTCAAAATATACCAAATTTAAGGCATGATATTTGCTAAATATTATTTTAATAAGTATACAACACAATCCTTGTAAAAAAAATCCTAGTTGGCGGCCATTTTGGATTTATCAAATTAGTCCTATTTCCCCCACTTGGATTTTTTTGGACATTTTAGTATGTCATTCGGGACCTTATAGAAATTCATTGTGGTGAAAAAACGTTCTATTGCAATTTTTCCAGGTTATTTTATATTTCCCAGCCTATATCCAGGTTAATCGAGTTTATGGGCCTATGTTGGGGATTTCACAATGATTTGCCACACGTTTAACCTTAAGTTGGGTTCCTATACGGATGCCAAAAAAAAAAACCAAGTTTTGGTATCAGAAGAATTGAAAAATGCTAAATTGCGAAATGGGTTTTTTTTTTTGTTTTTTTTTAGAAAAATGCTAATGAAGCGAAATGCGTTTTTTCTCTTGGTTTTTTTTTAATGCATTTTTGGCCCACTTTTTCAATTTTTTTCTTGAATTTAAAAAAAAACAAAATTATAGTTAGTAAAACCTCAACAAAAAAAACAAATTATTGCTGTCAAACCATTTTAAACAAATGTCGCGGTCTTTTGAGCCAAACTTGTTTTTTTCTTGGCCTAATATGTTGTTTAAGTCTTTGTGAAATTATCCTATCCTTGGTTCCTCACTTAAAGTGGTAACAAAATACATTATTGCCTAGTCACATGAAATCAACACAGTTTATTCAGACAGTATTTTTTCTTTGCAGATTATCCAAAACAGAAGCAGAATTAGCATTGGCTGAGCAGAGGTCACATGACCCTAATGTGAAATGCTGGAAAAATCCAGAGAAGAGAATGCTCACAGTTGATAACACACATCAAAAGAGTTTGCCACTTTGAAAAAGGGGTATGTTTGGCCAAATTTAGAGTGTTTTTCCAGAGTTGAATTTTTTTAATTCATGTTGCAATACTATACTTTCGTGGGATTGAAAAAGATTGTTTGGTACCACCGCTATTCAATATGCTTGTAAATTTTGTGGTAAAAATTATGATATTTGCAAGGTGATAAGAGGTCGTTGTGTCACCTTTTTTATCGCATGTTAAATTTTAGTTACCGTACCATTTAAAATTGGCAGGAAGCTCATTACTAACCTTTATTAAAGGTGCATGACATTTTCTTGAATGAGCCACCTTCTTTTTTGTGTTGCATATGATATTGTCAAAAACCTCCTTTCCAAATTTTCAGTTTATTCTGAAAATGCCCCTTTAAAGTTTTTTTTAGTGACAGCTATGCACCAATGCAGAAATGAACTTTGTTCTTAATGCGTACAGCCATGGCCTAAAAAAAAAACAGACATATGAATGACCCCTTACTGAAGCACTTGACACATTTGTGTATTACATTTTGTAAAAACGGAGTACTAATATTATTTTCCTTGTAAGCTTCACCTCAACAATGAATCGACTGCTTGCCAGCAATTTTATCAAACTTGAAACATGTTGTCATCAGCTCACAGACCATTGCTATAGTATCTGTGTGCAATCCCAGCTAATCCACCTTTCACTTGTCAGAGCATATCTTACTATAAGCCTGAAAGTATTATGTCTGAATCCCGTTCTGAATGCTTTTGAATTGTGTCACAAAACATGCAAGATACACTGTAATTCGGGCATGGGGATTTCACCCCTTGATTTTAATTTTTAGGGTGGACAGATTGCCACGAACTGCCACAAACTCTTGTTGTTTTTACTGTTTTTGCAAAATGTCCAGCATCCCAATTGTTTCAAATTTGTGGAGTGATTTCAGTAAGTGCCCATTTCATTTTGTCTTAATTTTTTTATGCCATGTTTTTCCCTAAAAGCATAAACCACATTTGATATGACCTACGCCCTATTTTCTGGAGGTTGAGATTTTGGTATCATTTGCTTTGTTTTAGTGACTAAAACTTTCTCAAAGTGGTAGCTAGAATGATCTGTATATCTATATATCTTCATTTGGATAGAATGCTAATTTGTCCACAGATAGTAAGCGGTTTTGAAAACAACCATCTTACTTTGAAAACAAAAAACCCAAATTCATGATTTTTTTTAACAAAAAATGTTTTAAATTTAGTTATATAGGCATATGTCGATCTCATGGGAGACCACTTTTTGTAAAAAAAAAACTGACCATTTTCAACACTGAATAAATAAAGTTTGCTACTACTTTACCCTATATCATATTAGCTAGTTTTGGATGACGAACAAAGTTGTTTTGGATCACCTCATTTTGAATTGGTTCTGGTCAAAAGGTTGGAAATGCTGCATTGCTTTAATTTGCTTAAAAGTGCCGATCATTTCAAAAGCAGGTCATGATAGGTTAACTACTTCCAAATTCCCTCACTCAATAATGACTATCTTCTCTTGCGATCTATTCATAGGAGAGAGCCAGCACAGAGGGCATCCTTCAGCATGATTTATCAGCAGCCAAAGATAGGACCTCCAGCTAGAATTGGAGACTTGAAGAGTTTGGAGAGAAATTGTGAGACTCAACCAAAGGAAAAAAAAACAGATCACCGAGTTGAATGAGTAACTCACCTCTAGTCATGCAGAGAACCAAAGTACAAGCTGCACAGGCTGAAGGTATCCTTACTATCAAGTACCAAAAGTTTTCGTCACAACTGATCCAAATAATTTCCATTACTGTGTACATTCGGTAGAGATTGACATTGACACTGACGCATCTATTTTTTCCGTCGATTGTACAGACGTTCTGCTATATTGAACATACAGGAGAGAAAGGCAATTACCCTAACTGAGGTTGATCCTTTTGCTGCCAGTTACAGTCAAACTTGATGTGGTGTACACCTATTTGGTGATAGGTCATGTGGGCCGATGAAAAAGGGGCATTCTTTAAAAATCTATCAATTTTGGTTTTCCCTCCCAACACTGCCACACTCACCAATTTGGTCAGTATTGCACTGACCCAGGCCCACATTGAGGTGTACACAGATTGGGGTCAAAGGTTTGTGGGTGGATTAGGGACATTCTGTCCATTTGGTTAGTTTGAGGGGGGGTTCTCCTCCCCAACGCTTAGGTTTATTGTGGTGTACTCCAATTGTCTTGAGAGTTCATATTGGCCAATAAAGGGCATCTTTGAAAATCTTTCCATTGATTTTCCCACAACAAATCAAATTGCTACGATCACCACATTGATCGTGTAGCACTGACCAAGGGCCTATATGAGATGTCTGTTCTTCTTCTGCGTATGAGGCAGCAGCTAAATATGGTGTAGCGTTGGAGCCAACTCACTGTGATTGGTTGGGGTTTGAGAATCTGTTGTCCACGGTGGACGAAGGGGGATAGTGCACCATTGAGAATGTGATCGAAGGCTGTGATGGAGACCACATGGCAGGCATGGCGATGGCAGCAGCCCCCATCGGTGCATATTGCTATTGAAAAGCGACCAACTCATGTGCGAATCCGGTTTAAGGTGACCCATTCCTTGCCATAGGAGATTGCTGCCAGGTGGTACTTCTGTCCTAGGTGTAACAGTGAGTTGATCTGGTCTAGGAATGTCTAGCCAGGCAGCAGTATTCCATGTCTGTAAGATGGGAACTGAAAGGGGAAATGGAGAGTTTAGCAGCATGTCGGCAGAATGGTCGGCGAGAGCGCAGTATCTGTCTACCGAGTTGGTGTGATTCTTTGAAGTGTTATGCAGCAGGTGCTTGTTGTCCAGCCGGGGCCTTATTCACAGTTTATGAGTGGTGTGGTTTCTCTCCGAAGTACTGCAGGTGCCATGCCTGAAAGCACTGGTAGGAATTCAGATGGAGTAGGACAGGACGGCAGCCAGTGAGGTTCTCAAGTCTCGTTGAGTAAGTACTGTGGTCCGCTTCCTTGTGATGTGAGAGCTATTGCACATGCTGGGGCGGCATATTCAGCGTGCTGTAGACCAAGGCCAAGGCAGTGGTGCGTAGGGTAGTTGGCTGGCACCCCATGAAGATCCAGAAAGTCGGCACAGGAGGTTCTTCCTCGAAGATACCTTTGCGCATACGGATCTCGAGGTGCTGCCGGTGGTAAGGGGTAAGTGGTAAGTAAGCTGCCGGTCAAGCTTCACTCCCAAGTCGGTGGTGTTGTGTAGGATTGTATGGCAGAGGCACTACCATTGAGGTTGATTTTTAAGCTGGCGATGAGCCTCTTTGGTGTTGAGGAGGAAAGGCGAAGGTAGAGGTGGTCTTGGCTTCGCTCAGCTTCAGTATCAAGGTCTTGAAATATGCTGCAAGTAGGGCATGTCTGTAGTAAGTGTTGGCTTTAGACTTCTGTCCAGTTGTTTACTGTCCGAGTGGAGGAGGCAAGATCGTCGGCGTAGACATATTGTCTAGATGTTGTTGAGGTGGTACATCGAGGATACACACGCGAACCGATAGGAGCCAGTTCCTTGTGGTACTCCGTTCCTAAGACGACCAGGAGACTACTCTGTTCGATCAATGGTCTTGAGAATAAAGCTACGGTTTGCAAGCATGTTAAATATGGAATTTATACAAGGTGACGATCCGCGATGTCATGAGAAGCTGAGTGTCAGGCCCTGGCCTGGTTGCCACAGGTGTCGTTTATGCTGCAGTAAGGTCCACAAGATGACGCCTGCGGTACGCGCTCTTCAAAGGCTTTCCTCAATATCATTTGGAGTTTTACAAAACAAAAATTGATGGACAGTGGCTCGGCCATGGCGAAATCATTTTGTTCGTCAGACAGATGGGGATCAACGACTGGCTCCAGCCGGGCAAGGATAATCCTCTCAAGGAGTGTGAAGGAGACACACAGTAGTCGATATTGGGCGGTAGTTAGTCATTAGGGTTGTCGACAGGCTTTTTGGTTGGGGAGTGCGATGATAGTAGCTCTCCTCCGGATCTTGGGTAAGGACTAGTTCGTAAGGCAACATGTGTAGGACTCCTGGAGCAAATCTAGACATCTTTGCCATCAGAACTCTGTGGTAGGTTATTAGCGGCACCTGGGCCTTTCCTCGCTTTAGTTGGCTGATAGTAGAGGTAAGCTATCTAGTGAGGAGGATTTGAAAGTGACCAGGCCACGCCGGGGCTTGACGAAGTTTGGTCATCTCTTTTTTGACAGAGCAAGTGTGATCTTATCAAGGTTCTTGAAACGACAATTTGCTAGCAATTGAGTTGTCAGTCACTGGACATTTTGATGGTTTGGGAACTCTGCCGGTGAGGCGGTTATAGTCTTCCAGGCCTCCTGCCTGGAGTGGGTGTGAAGTCGATTCCTTGGCCGTCTCCTCCCAGCGCTTACGGTGTTTCAGGTCCAAGCAGAGTTGTCAGATCTGAAGCCTTGGATGAAGACTTCTTCCCCGGGTTCAGAATTCAGGGGGAAATCATTGTAAAGAGTGTCAATTCCTTCATACCGAGATGGATATAATGCGACGGCAGCCACGTGGAAATGGTCTTCTTTGCTATAGTAATAAAGAGTTGACACAGTGCCTTGTAAGAATTGTCCAGGTTGGAGGAGGTTGGTGTCGGAGGTTGGGCACTTCTGAATCCACCAGGTTCTTGAAATGGTCCAGCTCTGCCTTGCGGAAGTTCCTCCTTTTCACTGGCTTTGTGGGTAAAGGCTAGCCATGAGTCTCCTGAGCGATCAGTGAAGGTCTATGTTGGGACTTCGGAAGCGGTCGAGAAACAGTACGGTGAATGGAGATGGTGTCCATGTTGCAAAAGCAAGGTCAGGGTTTGTAGACGTATTCCACCCTTCAAAGACGTTGAAAGTGAAGTGTCATGTTGAGTAGGGGTCGTGTTAGAAGTTGTACCCCAGGATTTTGAGGACAAGTTTCTATAGGGCAGCTCCATCAGGGTTGGTTCTCTGTAACCCAGGTAGGTAATGCTATGGCTATTAAAGTCGCAGGCATAAATGCAGGGTGCACCATAAGTGGTAGTGGAGTCTGCTTGGACCCGATGGTTAGGTGGCTTGTAGACATTGGTGACATGAACACCTGCAATTGGGTGTGCCCATCCAGGGTGGAGTGTGCAGGAGAGGTTGCAATTTGTTACTATTATTTCCATTGGGCGAGTTACTAGCAAAGGTGGCAACCAGTGGGTAGACGGCTCTGGTGTGTGCAAGCTAAGGTGTAGCCCGCAGATGTTCAGAATAGACTGTCAAGAAGGAGAGTGTGTCTCTGAGGAGAATGCAGTGACTTTATGCGTAAGTGTGAGGTGTGCGATGATGTTTATCTTTGCACTAGTGAGACCTTCCACGTTCAGTTGAAGCATTGAGATGCCATTTGACTGACATCTGGTGATGCCTGCCCTAAGAAGGGCAAGATGCCAGACTGGCATCAGATAGTGTCTATGGCGGGCCATGAGTAAAATACAGTGAGATAAAAAAAAAGACAACAGGAATAAAAAGACAGTGGAATTAAAAAGAAAACAGATGTTAGTTGTGTAGCCTCAGTGATTTGAGGTGTACACAGATAGGGTCATAGATTATGTGGGGGGATATTAAGGGGCATTCTGGTCATTTGAACAGTTTTGAATTTATCTCCTGCCCAAAACGCTTTGGCCAATAAGGCCAAACTGAACCCAGAAGAACCCCTTAGCCCAAGATTCATATGTGGTGTACTCTGTGGTGAGAGGTCATTTTCTTAAGATGAAATATGGAAATATAAAAAATTTGTCAAAAATGTGTGAGGATGAAACTTGGTGCGTGTGCTCAAACATCAGTGCAAAAAATTTTTGAAGGTCATTACAAGGCATGCCGGGTTCAATTTCAGGTCACAAATCACTAAACATGTGGTAGGATGATGAACTGGGTGCGTGTGGTCAACATTAATTGACAAAAATTTTTTAATGTCAGTTCAAGGTCATGTGGGTCATCCAATGTCAAATCACTACATATGGTTTATGTCATTTAACCTGGTGGTTGTAATCAACATTTGCTATCAATTTTTGATAGCAAAGGTCATTCAGTCTCTGGGGTCATCCAAGGTCAAATCAAGGTCCAATCACTCGAAATGCTTGGATTGGGGTCTTGAAACATTGTGGGTGTGGTTAACATTCACAGCGGAATTTTTGATGGTCATTTTAAGGTCATGTGGGTCATCCATTTCAAATAACTTCAATGGTTGTATGGACATGAAACTTGGCTGGATTAGTCAATACTTGATACCAAAACCTTCAAATTTCATAACTTAAAACAGGGGATTTGCAAGTTTCAAACTTGCAGATTATACCCTAGCCGTGTGTCTAATCACGGCTATGTCTTGTATTTTGGGCGATTTCTTCTTCTTCGTCTTTCTTTCTTCTGATTCTTCTCTCTTCGTTCCGACCCAATTCAAAATGCTACTAGTGCCAATCGGTTTATCCGATTGCACCAAAAATTATTGGTCAGAAGACCACTGACCTAGGGCCCTTATGGGGTGTACCCAGATTGGGTCAAAGGTCATGTGGTCCAATTAAAGTGGCATTCTTTGTAAATCAATCAGAACTCTATAAAAGCCTTCTTCTTCCACAGAATAAGTGCCATGATAACCTGTGTTCATAAGAACCACTGACCCAAAACTCCTATATGGTGTACGCAGATGGGGGTCCAAGGTCATGTGGCCATTAAAGGGGCAATTCGTCGGAACTCTATAAATCCTTCTTGTTCCACAAATCAATTGCAGAATTACCAGACTTGCTCAGAAGAACCGCGACCCAAGGCCCCTATAGGGTGTACACAGAATTTTTGATCAAAGGTCATTAAGGGGTCATTACCGGTCACAAACTTCCGTTTGAATTCAAAAATTCCTATTTGCTATATGCAGGTAGCATGGTCAAGTTACTCATGCATATGAAGCAGCGTGAGAACCCTACACACCAAGTTTGCTCAACATGGGTCCAAGTCATTAAAGGGGAACTTCCGTCTTAATGTGAAAAATCTTCAATAATTCATATCTTTCATTTGCATGGTAGCATGGTCACGTGATCATGTATATGAAGCAGCTTGATACACTTCACACCGAAGTTGTGCTCGGAATGGGGGTCAACGGTCATTCAAGGGGAAAACTTCCGGTCTTAATGTGAAAAATCTCAAAATTAATATCTGTCATTTGCAACGGGTTACCATGGTTATGTGTCTACTGCATATTAAAAGCAGTTTCAGACCTCTTCACAAATTTGTGCTCGGTATGGGGTCAAAGGTCATTTTATTCGCACGGCTCGTTCGTGCTTTGAAGACAATTCGTTTGTCTCTAGTTTTTATTGTTTTTGGTATGTCATGGATCAAAATCCTCAGAAAAAAGGGAATTTTCTGATTAACATTGATGTGTAGTTAAGTGGAAATTTATTTGATCAGTACGGAAGAAAGAAAAATTTCTTGATTTGATGTATGTTCCTACTGATCCCTATTAATCTATTCCATCTAAGCTGGATATTCTCTATCTAAAAAATAGCAGCAGAAGATCAACTGGAAAGTGGACTGAAATTTTAGGTATGTTTAAAGGCACTATAAGTGATTTGCTAAATCAGAAAATAAAATAAAAAAACACAAAAATCAGATTTTGAATGTCTGTAACAAGCATAAGTATCCTAATACCCCTGCGAATGATACAACCAAAAGCAACCTAACAAGACAAAATCGGATATTTGTCATTCCTGTTCGTACGGACACTTAACTACACCATGTAATTGAATGGGGATTTCAGATCTTTGAAAACTGGTTTCTTCCATTTCTCTCAGTTTCAGGTGGAAAATAAATTGTATCAAATTTAAGACCCATCCTTTCCTTTTAGGAAAGAAAATTTCAATATTTGACTCTTTTGGATGGATCACGTGTGTGTCTTTAGCAATTTTTGGCATTCATTATCAGCAGGTATTGTTGAGCCTTCAGGCGCATTCAAACACTTATGATCAGATAAATCAAACTTTGCCGTATGTCTATTTTGTTATCTCTCTGTTGCAGTTTTGTGTGATAAATATCTAAAACTTTTAAATAATAGCACATGTGTTTAAATGTCATACATTTATGAGTACTTCTTTTTACAAGAAGAAAAATAATTTAAAATAGCTTAGTGGACATGAAAGTCCTTGCTCGGCCAGAACCTAGCTGTGTGCCTGCATCTTTGTCCAGACCCAAACGTGTAATGACACAACAGATTTTTCTTGGACGTTTCTCATCTTTGTGAAGGTGTTATAAAATAACACAAGTGGAGGAAACGTGCAATTCATTTTCATTGAACTCTAAGCTAAGAGGATCACACCGGTCATTTATTTATTTCTTACTTAACAATGGACTTGAATATAAAATTTTCATTCAGCAACAGCATTGCTTTCTTAAAATCGTTCAATGTACATGCATTATTCCTGACCGATTAATTAAAATTGTTTAATTAACAGGTTACCCTTTAGATGAGTATTATCAGCTTAAAAGGTATATTATTAGATATATGTAAGAGATTTGTTCAGAACAGCAATGCATAATTTAGTAGCAGAATCAACCTTCAGGTTCTTAGGTATTATTAGTCAATAACAGGATTGAACCAGCAAATCGATTCTGGATGTACCGATAATCACTACTTGTGGAAATTTGGAATGGGTGAAAAAACAGGGGTATTAATAATCGCTGATATCTATGCTTTGCCTGCGGATTGTCATGGATGTGCATGAGGATAATTAATATCCTCCATGAAAATGAAATTCACAGTTCAGCAGTTTGGAGAAATCAGGTTATCTGCTTGCCCCATTTTTTGGGACCACCTTGTATGCCCATTACTATTCACGGTTGTTTTCAACATCCCTAAGCACTTTGGTTTGATATTCACCTTGATGAGGTCAGCATGTGAACCAACACAGACAATATTCCCGTCATTAAACACAAAGCAGAATTGTATGTCATTAATATTCAGAGGATGTTTTAACCAAATCCCTAATGCACTATGGTTTGGAAATTGCACCTTGTTGAGGTCATTGTGGACCCCACACAGCCTATTCCCCAAACCCACACACCAAACCCAGAACCCCTTCATTGTTGTTCGTTTTGGTCAAGAAAGTGTCTCCGTTTCTTATAACATTTCAACATTTCTCGAAAGGTCTTGTGGTTTAGATCATAAGCATTTTATCCCATATTAAGGAATGTATAGGTAAACTCCAATGCATTTGGGAATTGGTGACAATACCCTCTGGTTTTCTGATGTTGTAATTTCCACAGTTGTCATAGCAACACAAACATTTAATAGCATGTTTGTGTATTTTTCTATTCACACCCATACTTGAAATTAGGGAGTCCAAGGGGCAATGCATTCCGCACAATAAAGTAGACACTGGCACATTTTAGGGCACCCTCAATTTGGGCAAAATTGAGGTTTCAGCATGTTTGCAGTGCTTAGTTATGTTAAGCAATAACAGCAAATTTTTTTGAAGAGCACCTCAATTTGTTCAAAATTTGAGATTTTGGCACAGTATTTTGCCAATTGATCTAGTAAACAATACCTCACATATAAAAATTAACGGGATTTTTGTCAAGATTTTGAGTTGAGTTTACATGTTGAAACCAATAAATGGCCCAATCTCTCCTCTCTCGCCCCTCTTCTCTCCTCTCTCTGTCTCACTCTTTCTCTCCACCTCTTTATCCCTCTCTTGCTCTACTCTCCTCTCTCTACCTCATGTTTCTCTCTCCTCTCTCTCTCTCTTCTCTTCTCCCTCTCCCTCATCACCCCACTTACTAAGGTTATGAAGACCCTACATTTATTTGTACGGGGTTCCTTTAATTGACTCCATAAATAGTCCTATAAGTATTCTTGCCAATAAAAGGTTTGTAAATTACAGAGTATGTACTGTCCTCATTGTATGACACGAGCATTTCCTTCGTAGATACACGCGTGCGTCCAATAATAGTAGCCTCTACTACCAGCGCAGGTCTTGACCAGACATTAGTTGGTTCATTTATTGCAATCAAAAGTGCACCTGTTGCTGTATTGTTTTTAGAAGGTATTTGATGTTTGTCTAGATTGAGAGAACACAAAGCTGGATCAACTTCTTGCATTATTATTTCTTGGGTTATCATCGGGAGGTAGTGGTTGCACCGTTGCTGTATTGTTTTTAGACGGTATTTGATGTTTGTCTAGATTGAGAGAACACAAGGCTGGATCAACTTCTTGCGTCATATTTTCTTGGGTTCATCATCGGGAGTATGGTTCACTTTGCGTTGTTTTTAGAAGGTAATTATGATGTTTTCTAGATTGAGAGAACAAGTGCGGATCAACTTCGTGGCGTCATTATTTTCTTGGGTTCATCATCGGGAGTAGTGGTTCCACCTTTGCGATGTTTTTTAGAAGGTATTTGATGTTTGTCAAAAAAGGGGGCAAAAAGGAGCAAGAGGTCTGACAAAGACATAAAAGAAATCAGGAGAATGTGGGAGAGAAGGGAGGAAGGAAAGTATAATAGCGACAAAGGGAATTAGGGTAGCATTTGGGGGGTGGGGGTTGAGGGAAAAACTCGGAAGAGGAGGGTGAAAGAAGAGATAGGATGACGAAGAAAGAGCGGAGAGGGGGTAAAGAAACGCATAAAAGTAAAGGAAGGATCGAGGTGCGTTGAAGGCAAGGGTATACGAGAATTATTAGATGATCAAACGGGGGAGGTGCAAAGTCATGCCAAGAGTTGGAGGGAGATAGTAGTGGAGATGAGAGATAGTAACAGTGAGGGTGGCGAGAGGTGGCCTTGGGGGGGGAGTGAATAGGAAAATTAGATTGAGAGAACACAAAGCTGGATCAACTTCTTGCGTCATTATTTTCTTGGGTTCATCATCGTAGGTAGTGGTTCCACCGTTGCTGTATTGTTTTTAGAAGGTATTTGATGTTTGTCTAGATTGAGAGAACCAAGGCCTGGATCAAGCTTCTTGCGTCATATTTTCTCTTGTGTTCATCATCGGGCGTATTGTTTCCACGTGCTTGTATTGTTTTTAGAAGGTATTTGATGTTTGGTCTAGATTGAGAGAACACAAGCTTGGATCAACCTTCTTGCGTCATTATTTCTTGGTTCATCTCGGAGGTAGTGTTCCACCGTTGCGTATTGTTTTTTAGACGGTATGATGTTTTGGTCTGATTGAGAGAACACAAGGCTGGATCAACTTCTTGCGTCATTATTTCTTGTTTCATCATCGGGATGTAGTGTTCCACCGTTGCTGTATTGTTTTTAGAAGGTATTTGATGTTTGTCTAGATTGAGAGAACCTACAAGGCTGGATCAACTTCTTGCGTCATTATTTTCTTGGTTTCATCATCGGGAGGTCGTGTTCCACCGTTGCTGTATTGTTTTTAGAAGGTATTTGATGTTTGTCTAGATTGAGAGACACAAGGCTGGTATCACTTCTTGCGTCATTATTTTCTTGGGTTCATCATCGGGAGGTAGTGGTTCCACCGTTGCTGTATTGTTTTAGAATGTATTTTGCTGTTTGCTAGATTGAGAGAACACAAGGCTTGGATCAACTTTCTGCTTATTATTTTCTTGGGTCTCTCCATCGGAGGTAGTGGTTCCCCGTTGCTGTATTGATTTTTATAAAGGTATTGATGTTTGTCTAGATTGAGAGAACCCAGGCTGATCAACTTCTTGCGTCCATTATTTTCTTGTGGTTCATCATCGGGAGGTAGTGGTCCACCGTTGCTGTATGGTTTTTAGAATGGTATTTGATGTTTTGTCGAGATTGAGAGAACACAAAGCTGGATCAACTTCTTGCGTCATTATGTTCTTGGGTTCATCATAGGGAGGATGGTTCCATCTTTGTGGAATTCTTGTTTGTGTGTTGCTTGACTGATTATGTTACAAACATCTTGGAGTATTTTTCAATCTCTTCCCATCGCCTTCGAGTGATTTTGGCAAAACCAAAAGTTGAGAAGTGCTTGATTTTGACTCGGGGAGATCTGTTTTTTCAAGTTCTTCCAATCGATCATGAATTAGTATGAGAGCCGTAATTGGACAGGATTGAACTCACTACACAGGCTTTCATCTGCAAATTCGCTTGCATCACGTCAGTCCGAGCGCAAGACTTCATACTTCTTGAATATTCCTGCAAATTGTTTTAATTCTTTGTCATACAGTTGGTTCAAACGCAGGTTTGCCTTGGCACTGTGAGTCACTCAAGTCATAAGTCTCTTTCTGGTTTCTTGGATTTCTACATCCTTCTTTTATTATCATACGTCACTTACAGGGGGGGGGGGGGGTCCCAAGTCTTTCCTGTTTTTGCCATAGCAGAGCTGTGTCATCTGCAGTTTTTTCGTACTCGTTTTCCTTAACTCGGTCTTGACCATTGCTGCAAATCTCAATTCACGTTACCATGGCAACCGTTAAATTATTGATGTTGGGCCCTTGATGCTCTTCTTTGAGACATGTTCTACACTACAGCCATATACCTCAACACGTAGAGTGTTAGTTCTGCTTTGGAGTGTTCAGGCATTTGTCTTTGCATTGATCATGGGATTAAACCTCTGTTCCGTGTAGTTCCTCTATTGTGGAGACTGTATGTTGTAGTACCCGTAATCGTTTGTGTCCCTCCTGCCATCTTTCACAGAAGAACTTTGGCACTCAGGAGCAGAAGTAATCATCTTTGCTGTCCTCCCCCATCGCAATTGGTCACAGTCGATCTTGTGTTGAGCAACATCTCATATCCTCTGAGTGTTCAGTGATAATTTACTTGAAGGTTATTACACTCCTTCGTATAGTGAAAGCGGGTTGGTGAATTTTGAGCACTCAAAAATTGTCCCTTGTTGTCAATGCCTTGGTCTTCCACACAAGATCTACCAAAAGAATGCAGACAGGGAAGATACACAGCATTATTGAGCCTCCGTGTTCTTATGGTTTATTGCAGATGGAGCAGATCAGAAATTTGCTCTTCTTGTCAATTATTTGGTGGCTTGAAAGAGTCAGGGCTAGCCATGCTTCGATGAGTTTTGGAGTGATTTAGTTGTGCAGGGTTGTCATAGCAACCAGTTAGGAAATTTGATAGATCTTTTTCTGTGATGCATTTCTGGTGTTTTAGTTTGGGCATTTAAATCTAGTGCTGTAACTTGTCAAATAAAATGTGTTGTTAAATTTTTTTGGATGACAACTGCATGATTGATTTGTGAATGAGTAGAATGACTCGCATGATTTCTGCCAAAAAATGGTTTTCGGGTGCTGTAGATGATTTTTGGCCAAAATTAAATTTAAAAACATACACACTGAAATTAAATTCAGATTACGGTAGTTGTTTTTGGAGTATTACAATTCCTTAGAGAAATGAACTTTTGATTATAAGCACCACCTAATCAAATGTAAAGTTTACACTGAAGAATTACATAATTTTGAAGATACGCAAATTTCAGAAGAATCATAAAAAACTCATAGTTTGTCGCAAGTTTTATGTACACAGAGAACAAAGTAGCATATTTAAAGATGTCAAAACTAATGTTTTATTGTTTTCGTTATAGTAAAATGTGCACAGTTTATCTACTGTATTTCCATGACAATCTAGGAAGTGTTGTGAATATTGATGTTACAAAATGGATAGAAAGTAATGTATGAGTATGGATAAACTCTCCTTCTTCTCCTCTCCGTTGGAATATTGGCTGATAAAATAGTGGTAAGCGTAATGGCAGTGTCATGGTAACAGTGGCGTAACAGACTCTAGAC
This sequence comes from Ophioderma brevispina, assembly GCA_023653785.1. NCBI lineage: Eukaryota > Metazoa > Echinodermata > Ophiuroidea > Amphilepidida > Ophiodermatidae > Ophioderma > Ophioderma brevispina. The sequence continues at coordinate 14,951 of JAMKCH010000743.1, forward strand.
CTTCGCATGACATACAGGCACAGCTTTGGGCCCCGACACCGGCCTGTTTTCTTGTGTATTTGTTTATGGTTATTCTACTATGTCAGCGTTGTTCACAAGTAAAATACAAAGAAAAGATGATTTCAAGAGGAATTTTTTGACTTGTTCCCTTTGTGCTGAGCGTACGACACGGCGACACACAGCCAAGTGCTGCCTTGTTTGCACACATTTTGCAATCTTGCCTCAGCCGCCATGTTGGAAAAGGATCAAAGTTTAAGTGCCCCAACTGCCGACGGAGTCATTACGCTAGAAGGCTGCCGGAAACGTTGACGACCTCCCAAGCAACTTCATTGTTGAGAACCTTAAGGGTTATCAAGACATCTTCAACTTGGATTTGGCCTGAGTAATTGTGATGATTATACGCCTACAGGCTGTGAGTTTCTGTCATTATTGGTGGATTGTTTCTTTGTCAAAGTTTGTGTGGAGCACCATCACAAGATGCGTAATCTTCGTCATCATCATGTTTCGTTCATGAATACTCCAGAAAGGAACTACAATCCGGCAGTAGGTCAGCAAGAAGATGTGAAAACCCCTAAACAAGAACTGAACTGTATTGTGTTGAGAGGGGATGTGAAATAGCTTTTTGCCCGACTTGCGCATCGCTCACCACTCGTAGTCACAACTTGTTGATCTAACTGTTGCCATGGAAACATCAGTGCAACAATCTACATTGATTATCGCTTGTGTACTTGAACAAAACAATATCTTTAGCAAGTAATGATGAGTCAATTAAAGCAGCCCAGGAGACCTGAAATTCAATCACGCAAGCACAGGAAATCGGCCAAGATTGGAAGAATCTTTTTGTCATAGGTCAAATCACGCTGCAGAAATGCATACTCTCATTTAAATCATCGATCAAACCGAAATGAGTTTTTGAATGAGAGGTCCAAGGTTCATTGATCACTATCTGAACACAATCGACAAAAAACATACTGCCTGTGACTTTGCTGACATGGCTTGCAGGACAAGCCATCCAGTTCAGCTACTGAGTTCTCAAAACCAAATCGCCCAACGCCTAAAGGATCGACAAAACGCGAACTACCGCAGGGCCAACACCCAAGCATTCATTTTGCTTTCAGTGACGAACACCACACTGCCATGACAAGGTTTGACCTTTTGCTAGAGTGCGTGTGTGATGCGGACAAATCGGGTAGCAAAATTCCAACCAGACTGAAGAGCGGTGTTTTTAGTTGAAACGGACACTTGTCAACTGCAACGTATAGAGCCCGGCCGGTCTGTGTACGTTTCCTGGAGGAGAATGCCCAAGCTTTCAAAGATGCAAAGCGATTTGCACACTGTAACCACATGGAAATCGCTGACTGTCAGGTGGTGCTAGGGTGAAGCAAAGCTGAATGTACAAAACTTTTTTTTTTTTAATACCCAGCAAGGAGCGGCGTATTCGCTGCCGAGTACAGGACAATCAGGACGGCACCTATGAGATTACTTACACACCCTTTTGGGATGGCCAATGAATCTCACTATACATAAATTGAGTCCGCAATTCAAAAAACCCCATGGAGAATTTGGATTGAACCTGATGAACATTTTTTTCGATAAGCCAAGAAAACAATAAGTCTATACTAAGCGTGGTTGTATTATAATCATGATTTAACAGTAGGACTGTGAGTGATAAAAGCTTTCATTTTCTGATATTTAAGGGTTTGACATGGCTGGTAGTGGTCACCATCAGAATCCTTGATATAACATGGGTATCCAACAAAACCCTGAGACCCCCCTGGGTATTCAAATGAGGTCAAAGTTCCTTTAGGGACTATAGGATCAGTTTTTCTTTGTTGTTGGGAACATTGTTTTTAGGTAAAGTTGATGTAAATTTAGTGCAGTGAGCAAGGTTCTAATTTGGTGTGCATATGTATTGAAAACAAAATGCATTATGTTGGGTATAGATATAGGATCATGGGTCATTTGGAAGTTTCAGGTGATTACTAGTGTCATGCCGCTTGACGCTCAGTCGACAAGCCACTTGCAGGATCGAGCTATTATGGTCAAGCGGCGGGCATAGCTTGGAAAACTACATGATGAGCGGCCACCGCTCATGCGATTTCCGCTTTGAGCAATGCAGCAGCCAGAGCGGTAGGGAATCGATTTATTGGATGATGGCCTTTACGTTTGGATCCCCGCTAGCGATTTCTGAATGATTGCGTAGTGCGTAAATTTCATCATCAACGGGCAAGCGGCATGACACTATGTAACAACCTTCACCACTTTCCAAACCCAGGGGGCATTCTGTGACAGAGGACTGAAAAAATAGGGGTCTTAGGGTGAGAGCAGCCAAAGTGCCCCAAAGTAGGGGTTTTCAGAGTGACAAATTGCAAAAATTTTCCATAAAATGTGGTCTTTGGGTGAGGTTTTTGCAAAATTTTAGAAAAATAGGGTCCTTGGGTGAAAATGTCCCCAAAATAGGGGTCTTGGGTGACAGTGGTAACATATTCAATAAAAAGTGGGGTCTTGGGTGAAAAAATGGGATATTTGGGTGACAACATGCTGAAAAGGTTTCTTAACGCCAGTTGCAGCCTTACAAAACAGGTAACTTAAGATAGGGGCACCCACATCCCGGGGAAATGGGGAGAACTGGTGAGGAGATATGATTGCCTCCCTATTTCTAGCTGGACATAGAGGAACTATAACACCAGGGGTACCCAAGAGACATACAGGGGCGTGCCGCAAGTATCGGTCTCCTTTTCAGGCCTTTGGTAGGAGTGCCCCCCCTCTGGGGTAATGGGGAAGACTTGGTGAGGAGAGGGGGTAATGTGCTCCATATGTCTAGCTGGACATAGAATTTAACTATACACCAGAGGGTACTCAACACACAAATGACCATACAGGGACGGCCGCAAGTATCGGTCTCATTGTCAGCCTTTTGGTATATTAATGACCCTTTCTTTCAGGCCACTTTGGGTATAGCAAGGGTTGTTTTTTCCAAAAAACTTTTCTGATCTGTGGAAATTAATAAATTTTCTCACAAGGAAGTCCAAACGTAAAAAAAAAATTGGAAAATTAGTCCAATTTCCTCAATATGGAGCCAAAAATTTTCGAAAATTTGCTTAAAATGTCCAAGTTAAATTTGGCCCAAAATTTGCATCTCTGATAATAGCTATGGGGTTCCCTTTCTTGGCCAGAAATGGGGTCTTACTTCTAGACTCTCGGAGGCATGTCCCGACCCAAACCAAACCTTGAGACCCACCCAAAACAAACTTGAGGGAACCTCCCCCCCAGGCCCGGGCCTCTACATAGGTTTGCTTTAAACCTATCAATGGCCAAAAATACAGTAGGAGGCTTTTCCTGCCTCAATGACAATTAGGGTCATCGTTTGCCTGTGTTGATGTGTATGTAGAACGTGTGTGTGCAAAGTTGCAAACTTCTCGGTAGTTATGGATCAGCTTAACATTTGATTATTCGGTTATGAAACGTGAAGCTTATAGGAGTTCAAAATTAAGAGAAGCAAAAGTCATTATGGGGATCAGTTCATGAAATAATAATCTATGAACGTTAAAGTTATTAAACCAAAGTTTACTTAACATGAATTATTTTGTCTGATGAATCGAAAACCTGACTCAAATAGAGCATTTTTTGTACATTTTAAGTCATATTTTTTGAACCACCGCCACTACCCATTACTACCATTCAAACCCAATGGACAGGCTGTGCCCGTGCTGATTGACAAACTTGTATATAGCGCAAAAATTATTGGTCGACTAATTCTGTTGCTAACGTATATCTACTTTGTAACATGTTAAACATGTCGTGTCTATCGGCAATAATCCTCATGAATATATTATCTATAGTCATGTTCATTGATGGTTTAAAGGTCTCACATGACCACAATTAGTTAACTATTTGTGAGAAAGAGAGATCAAAGGGGAATAGGACCATGTTCCTCTGACATCAGAGGGATTTTCCTCTTTATCGGTTCAAAGGATAAGAAGTAATGTAGGACAGTGAACTCATGAGGTCATTTTTAGAAAATACTGAAATGCTGCATAATAAAAATAGATGGGACCGATGGGTATAATAATTATTGGGTGTTCAGAATGAGGTCAAAGGTCACCTTAGAGGTGATTTGAGGTCATTGTCAGAAAATGCTCCACATCCCCATTCACCAGAATAGAGGTTCACACAATTCCTCAAAATGATAATTGCGTGAGTACTTGTGAATGAGCCTGGCATGATCCCCTGGGGGGGGGGGGGTGGGGGGGGGGGGGGGGGGGGGGGGGGGGGGGGCACTTGTATTTCAAGGTGATATCTAGCTCGTGTATGGCCTCCCTAAAAATTACCTAAGCGCGTATGTCACTTGGCCAGGAAAACACCATAAGCACGTATTTTGGGTGATTTTGCTACCCTAAACAAGTACTTGGGGTTTGAATTTGTAACCTACAAGTGTTGTTGGTGTAATTTTATCCCTAACACCAAGTACTTTGCATAACAATTTAAATTAATAATAAAATGGTTTATAGTTTGGTTTATTTTGCTACCCTAAACGAGTACATTTATAAAATGTCCTTTACCATACACTGACAGGCTATAGTCGCTTATTATAACTTTACCCGAAAAAGAAATATTGCCCACATGTGTATGTGTATCTTATGTGTAAAAGCATCAATTTGCGCATTATACGAGGGCCTAATAAATTTAAATTAAATCCATTACATTAAAATTTCAGTCTTCTTAAAGTTGTCCGATTACTTTGGAATTAAGTAATGAGTCTTGTCGGGATGTCGTATTGACAGGGTTTTTCTGCCAATCAGATCATTTGAACTAAAACCCGGACTCTAAATATTCATGAACTTATTTGATTGACATAAAATTAGAGAAAATTCAGTTTCTATACGCACATATACATGTAACGATCGGTCATAGTGTAGATTAGCACTCAAAAAAAAAAAAATAAAACTCCTAATTATAAAGATTATAGGGTCTATGTGTATGAGACAATGACGACATAGAGAAAATACGCTAAAATAAGGCTATAACGGTTAAAATTACTTAGGAATCTAGCATGGGAAATCAGGAGAAAATCAAGAACAAAACCCACTATTTTCCAGCATTTTAATGTGATTTTTTACAAGTATTCAAAATATCACGCCCTAAACACGTATTTTTCGATGTGAAAAGCATACCCTAATTTTGAATTTTTGATGATTTTGATACCCTAAACAAGTACGCGCGTACATCGCCTGATCTCAAAAACCGACCCTAATTACGCGTTTTTTTACACATGCATGATATCCACCTTGGAATACAAGTGGCCCCCCCCCCGGGGCATGATCAAGGTCATCTAGATGTAATTTGAGGTCCTTGAAAAATGCCGTTTCTTCCTTACAAATACATATTGATTAAACATAAAATTTCATATTCCAAAAAGATGTTTAACAATTATTTAACTAAACAATTGTTTATTGTTGAAGTAGTAAGGTGGATAAGTAACAATTGATTAAATTTTTGACAAAGTGTTTTTTAATAATACGTGTGCAGAATACTCAGACTTTTGGTATGATATGACAAATTTGATGCTTTTGCCATAGTTTAAAATATCATCCCTTATCTACCTCACTATTTCAGAGATAAATGTCTGTTTGTCTGACCTGTTGTTAAACTTGTTGGATGTAAAGGTCATTGCAGGTTTAGTGTAATAAACTTAAATTTCTAGCAAATGGAAAGTTTGATCACACTATAACTTGGGAGTAATTTTTCAACATGATTTCAACCATTTATGGTAGCCAAGGTCAGGTGTCAAATGTCATTAGATGTACAAGTTACCATGTGGACTGAAAAAATAAAGTTGTTGAGCTTCTGCACCATTGATGCTCTAGTTTTTTTCTTATTTCTTATCAACATGTCAGTATATGGTATTTCTATAAAAAATGGGTCAGTTGAGAAAAGAAAATAAAAAACCAACACTTTTCTTCTTTAGGCAAGCATGTGAGATTGCCTTCTGTTTACAACATCAGGGGTATCCCATAATATTTATTTTTTCCAGAGAGGTTACAGAACGAAAGGCAAAGGCAAAGAGAATTCATACGAGATGTTGAACATCGGCATGATAGTGAGTTGTCAAGGTTACGGCAGACAATGGAAGATGGGGAAAGAGCCTATAAGGAGAGGATAGCCAAACTTGAACAGCATCGGAGGAATTTGGAAGAGGAGTTGAGTCAATTAAAAACCAGTCATCTTAATGAGAGATTGGTCCTAGAGGAACAGATAATAGAGACAAAGAAAAGAGTGAAAGAAGAAGAGGTAATTTAAACAGTATTTGAGGAATCAATATGAGATTTTGTACAGCAAACTGAATTAAGGGTAGATTGTTCATTTCTTACAGCATTTTTCTATATATCTCGAATGGAGGCAGATCACCAAAAATGCCAGATTCCAAATTTTGAGGCCAAATTGCTCCAGTGGTTTGGATGGTTGAAACAATCGAAGACATTTCCAAAACAGGATAAGTCCACAATATTCACTTTGAGAAAAATACACTTTTTTGATATATTAATTTTGGTCTGGTTAATTCTATTTAGTTTGCAGCTGAATAAAGGTATAATAGATAGAAACTAAAATAATAGGTAATAACTATGTAATACGCCCGACGATTTACTCAATGGGAACAATTACTGAAAATAGCTTTGAAACAATTAATTTTTTTGCAATATTTGCTCTGTGCATTTTGGGATGACCAACTTTTAGTTTTGCACTTGTCATTAACAGCAACAGCGTAGCAAGCATTTAGAAGACAAGATCCGTTTGCTGCAGAATGGCAAAGATGATTTACAGCAGCACAGTTCTCAGCAGACACAGCTGATAGGTGAACTCCAGGCCAAACACAGCAATGCTACACTAGAGGTGGAATCACTCAAACGCAAACTTGAAGAGCTAAATCAGGTAGTGTATGCGTCTTTGGTGTGGATGACTGTTTATGCATTCAGTCACCTCTGTTTTTAATTTAGAGTAGGTAATAATTTAATATCAACCAATTTACATTAAATGAGGGATTAGTGGACTTCCTTTATGGGCCTCTTGAGTGTATGGTTTCAGTAAAAGTAATGTGACTTCTTGGACTTGTCTGTCTGACACATGAGTCATATAACAAGTTAATGTGCATGTGGGCTGAAAAAGACTCAATTTTGGGAAAATGCATTTCTGTTTTGGAAATTGTGCCCCAAACCCAAAGTTGCATTCTTTCGCAACTGGGGGGGGGGGGATGTGAGGCAAAGTCAATTATTTGATTAGTGTTTTTGACCTTAGTGAATAGTGGTGAACAAATGTTACAAAAAATCTCAACGGTTTTGTTTTGTTATGATATTTGGTTTATTTTAATGTTGTGCCAAAGTGAGTTTTTAAAATAAAACTTGGGATGCATTCTGACTGCCAAAACAGGTTTTTTTCTTGCTTTTGGGCTTGCTCAAAACAAGTTTTTGCATTTCCAAAATAGCTCTTCATTTCAAACCAAACTTGGAAACATTTGGTTGGAAAGGAAGGTTGATCTCAAAGTTTTGAGCTTTGTATGTAGGGGTCCAATTGGGTTAAAATTTTTCTGAGTCATTTTCTGAGTAAAGTTTTGACATTGTTTTGTCTTCTCATTTCTTCACTTGGGGGAAGCATTCAAGAACCATCTTGTATTGACTATGGCCCCTGATGTAGGATTTATTTTGGGGTGGTGCGGGACTTCAAAATATGCCTTCTGGTATATGACTGACCCCATTTTTCATGCCAATTTTGGTGTAGCAATGAGTCAGGTTTTTTTCAAAATGTTCTCAAATATGTTGACAAATTAGTCAAATTTCCTCAATTGGAAGCCAAAATCTTCTTCAAAAAAAATTTGGTTAAAAAAATTAGTCCAATTCCTCAATTGAAGCCATTAAATTCCAAATTGCTAAAACGGTCCAAATTTTGAGGACAAAATGCAAATTTGTTAAATTGGCTAACAAACTTGTATCTCTGGTATAGGTATGGGGGGTTTTTCCCACCATCTTATGGACAAAAATGGTATAGGTTGGGTCCTCCCAGGACTCTCGGAGGGCCGGTCCTACCCATCCAAACTTGACAACACCCCGGAACTATGGTCAAAGCTGAAATGTACCTTTCTTACAAATGTATGTTTGACTCTAACAAATACAGGAACTGGCAGGCAAAAATAATGAGTTAATGGCTGAGGTGAATAAAGTTGAGATACAACACAGCAAACAAATCAGCAGGTTACAACATCAACTGCAGGAACTAGAAGAAACCAAAGAAAGGTGTTCAACACTAGAGAAACAACTATCAGGTATGATCATCTATTAAATAATACTCTGTGTGTATGCGTCTGTCTGTGGGTCTATCTGTCTGTCTGTGTGTCCGGAGCTGCTTCTCTGGACTGGGACATCACCTGACTGCAGGCCCGTACGCAGGAGGGTGCAGTCGCACCCCCCCTAAATTCCACAAAAGGGACAATAGGTCCACTTTTTGCTGAATTTTTTAATAAAAAGGTCAAAAATTGAGAGAAATTTTGACAAGAAAGTCCACTTTTTGGTGAGGAAATGTTCAAAATGTCCACAAAAAACAATTTAGGGGGTGCTAGGTCTGCTTTTACTAAAAAAAGCTCTTTTTTGAAAAAGGTCCACTTTTTCGAGGTCCCACCCCCCCCCAAAAAAAAATAAATCCTGCGTACGGCCCTGCCTGACTGTGAAACTTGCAGGGTCCAGAGCTGCCAACATTGGGATTCTGGAATCAGGGATATAAGACTTTGGAATCAGGGAGATTTAGCTTGAATCAGGGAGATTTATTATTTAGCAATTTATTCTCTCCCAAGTGTAGCGAGCCATATGAGCAAAGTTAGCGTATCACGGCGTGATGAAAAGTTTACATTCTGGTGGCAATTTCTAGGCTATTTTGAGAGAAAAAAAATCACACCACTGCTTATACAGAGTAAGTATATAAGTAATGTACAATAATTGTACATTATAGGAACCTGTTCAAAACTTAGGAGAATCTTACCTTTTAGTTTTGTCTATTGGGCGAGTTAGGACTAGGAGCTGCACTACTAGATGTTGACTTTGCTCTTGTTCTGCAGGCTGTAGTGCCCGATATGTAGCTTGCTTTGCCTGTGAAAGAATTTCCTTTGAGTACTCCCTTTTGTGACATGGAACACCAGAGTTTGCCAGTTTTTCAATAAGCAAAGACTCAAGTGTCTTGATGCTCATGGATCCTCTGAAATCAGTTTTGTTCTTTCTAACAATACTGAAGGCCCTTTCACATGATGCATTGGAATGTGGGTTAACTAGTATGGCTTTCATCACTTTACAGAGTAATGGATACTTCAAGCAACCATTTGTGTCTCTCATGCTAGATATAATATCCCACTTCTATTCTGATGGATGGATCAAACACAGCAGGGAGATCATTGAAACTTTCAACTTGATAGTTTGCAAATTCCACTTCCAGTTTATCTGCTACATCAGAAGTTGAGCTGGACAGTATGCTTGGAAATTTCTCCACAAAATACTCACAGAAGCAAAGGTTTTTGAGCTTTTTTGAGTTATATCAACTACCTCAGCTGCCTGAAATAACTTATCATCAAGAGGCCAGGTCTTCAAAATATAAGCACATGCTGACTGGTAGAAGTTTCTCACTGCTAGATAGAATTGGTCAAGATCCTGCTTTGACAAGCATAGCTCTGCTTCTGGGACACTCATTTCCTTGATATAATCCTTGGCATCTTTTCCAATCATGAGATCTGCATCACACTTTTGATTTTCTCTCTTTCCATATTCTACACTCTTCAGATCTGATGAAACAACTACTGATGGCTTTAAAAATCGGACAAGCAAATCTTTGAAGACTCTATGCAGTTCTCTATGAAGGATATGTATACAAGGCTCATCTCTCTGTAGCAGCAGATTAACATCATCAAAAATCTTATTGCTGTATCTCAGAAAAAAGCAGTACAACTTTGTTTGAGGTGAGAAGATCAAACGATGCATCCGGTGTAGGCGGGACTCGCTTGGCTGGGCAGTAGTGTGTACAGGGTCTGACTTGGTACGGGCACTCTTGGGCGGACAATGAGTTGGCAGAGGCTGAGTCGATGGCCTTTTCAAAGCTTTAGCAGTGGACTTGGTAGAATTCCCCTTTTTGGCTGGTTTGGCAGTAGATGGATTTGTATTTCTTTCTTCTGCAGGTTTAACAGATGATGGTTTTGTAGCATTTCCTTTTTCTGTAGGTTTAACAGATGATTGTTTTGCATCACTTCTTTTTTCAGCAGGTTTAACAGTGGATGGTTTTGTAGCATTTCCTGTTTTTGCAGGTTTAGCAGTAGCAGTGGACTGTGTGGATGAACCTTTTTTGGTGCCATGCTTTGGTGTAGTGGTCGTAGATCTTTGCCTTGGTGCTGCCAACTTTACAGCTTTTGCCATGCTAGGTTTCATTTCATCTTTGATGAATGACTGTAATGGCTTCCACTGTGACAAAAGTCTGTCGATACATATCCCCAGTGAGAGCCATCTTGTTGAACCATGCTTCATGATTTTCTGGACACCTGTATCACATAAAATCTGCAATGACTTCAAGGCTTTCTGTCGCTTACTACTCTTATCTAAGTAATAGTAAATATCAATCAGAAATTCATCTATAGCTACTGGAAGTGATTTGGCTGCTTTCTCTGCTGTGTTATGTACCATGTGACATGGGCATCCAACTATGTGACACTGACTATGACGTTCTTTCAGAATGAAAGCAGCTACACCCTTATGCTTACCTAGCATGACTGAGGCACTGTCTGACGAAAATGCAAGGCAATTATTCCATGGAATCTTTTGCTTTGAAAATTCCTGATCTATCAGATTATATATGTTCTGACCTGTTGAAGCACCTTCGAGGGGAGGCAAACTCAGTAATTGTTCAACAACATTCCCTTTGGCAGCATCATAATACCTTATCAAAATAGGATAGAGCTGATCATTTGATCCATCAGTTGCAACACTGAATGGTTGAGTACGTGCTATTTCCGCAATCGTGGAAGCAGTATTTTTGCTCAAGACACCAATAATTGCACTTGTTTTAGTACGAGCACAGCCATATTTACTTGCAATTTCGGAATCCGGGAACATTTTCCGAAACAGAGGACCAGCATGGTCAGATGAAGCTATAGGCAAATTATGTTCCACTAGAAATCCTGTGAAGTATGCTTCCGCTCTAATAATTTTTGTTGTTTCATCAGAAGCACTCTCTGCTGTGAAGAATCCACCAAGTGTGCGCGTTTGAGATCGAGCTTTGAATGTATTTTTGTGAACGTCCGCTTCAACATGCCTAAACACATCATTACGACCGCCACTTTTCACGGAGATATGAGTACTACAAACGGTACAGAATGCGTAAAATTCACCCTTTGTCGATCTCGCGATACACGACCATTCTCTCTGATATTCAGCTTTGTATTTCTGATAGTATTTCTTCTTCTTGGTTGTCACTTTTGAAGCCATTTTAGCAGCTACAAATAGCAGAATATGACATGAACGAATCCGAAATCACCGCGATGTGTACCAATCAATCACGCAATAGTACATTAAAAGCTACAACAAAAATAACGTGCTGTATATTTATTTTTTTTAAAATTTTCTTTGCAAAAACAATTTCTTTTTCCTCCATTGTCCATTTATTCAGCGTAAATATATTTATCATGATATTTTTTGACAAAATAAAGTACAAATAAAGAGTAACTGATGTTAAAATTTGACAATAAATAAATGCCCTTTGACCGTCGCTATAGCAATTGCTCATGAAGGGAACGTGCACAGTGCAATTTCATGTCCAGCTATTAGGTTCAGTCCCTGCACATTAATGGTCTTTACGCTTGCGTAAACAACGGGTCAAATGAGTCACACATATAGTAGGAATATTTACTGACTTAGGCTATTTTATTTTTTCTCTCAGAGGGGAGGCGATCCGGGAAATTTCGGCACTCAATCGGGATACCGGGAGATTGAGTGGAAATCCGGGAGTCTCCCGGAGAATCCGGGAGAGTTGGCAGCTCTGAGGGTCCCCAAGTCTTGGGGAGGGCTTGCATAGTATCTACTTTTTGGGGGCCAGCCCGCTCCACGGCACTAACAAACTTTTACCAGACACTCAAAAATATTTATAAAGGAGTCTAGGTTTGCTGCCTGGAACTGCTACTCCATTGTGATAACACATCATGCCAATGTAGAACTGCGAAAGAATCCTTAAACCACCAACGAAAATCGAGGCACATGCTAATTACGACATCACACCATGCACAATGCATGTCATGTGATCTATTCCAACCAGGGGGTCATGCATGTACAATCAGGGGAAACCCGGAAAGAGCAGTGCACTGTGACACAAGGTTCCGATAGCCCATGTGAAGTGAATGGAAAAATATGGAATATCGGAACTAGTAAAATGGTATAATGGAACAATGTCATGGATGAGGAATGTTTTGAAGTGTGGGTTTGCATTGGTGGGAATGTTAAATAAGAGATTTATTGGATAACAGTCTGAATAATCATATCAAATGTTGTAATTTTTTCTGTCTTGCATCCCAGACCAATCTCGTAGACACAGGACCGAGATGATGACACATGAGACCGAGACAAGCACCTTGAAGGAGAGGCTGAGATTACAGGAGATGGAGTTTGGTAGATTGCAAGAGGAGGAGGCACAAAAAGCCAGTCAACTGCATGCTGCTATATCAAGTTACCTCACAACAAGATCTCCAGCAGTGACACCAAGAAAGTGAAATGCTTCATCTTGATGGTTAAGTGATGTTGCTGTGCTTTAAAGCTTATACATCTTAAAGACACTATCAGTGATTTGAAAAATATTTGGAATGTGCAGGAATAGCTTCAAAGTGAAGGATAAGTCTGTAGAATTCTCATAAGTTACCTTTTCCAGCTGTAGAATTGACAGAAAAGGAAGAAAACGGCAGTGTTCCAAGATACGATTCTCCATTCAATTACGTGTTGTAGTAAGTGTCCGAACGGACAGTAATGACTAAAATCTCTGATTCTGTCCTTATTAGGTTGCTTCTGGTCTTATCATTTGCAGGGTATGTTAGGATACCTGTACTTGTTACATACATGTAAAAATCTGATTTTTGATGATTTTTTCGATTTGCCGATTTAGCAAATCACTGATAGTGTCTTTAAGTGTGAATAGTAATTCTGGTACACTTTGTAACAAATACCAACGTAGGCCTTGTGAATCAGGCAGTACAAGTACCTGCAAAAGAACCACACCAGGCCGATGTGTATGATCGGTGAAAGTACACGCTGTCAGGATGTGTATAGTCTTTGTTAAAGATGCGGAGGGAGGCATCTTTGTGCTATTATGTGGTCATCGCATGGGAGAATATACTGAAAATTAACAAGGCGAACTCGTATTTACGCGATGCGTAAAATATGTCCCCGCCGAATGTCGCGATCACTAACATGCGATAAACACTCTGCAACACCCCACCACCTCCCCAACACCCTGCAAAACCCAACCCCTCCCCTATGGCATAGTAATCTCATGTAGCGAAAGAATTTTGCCTATTCGACATACCGTTTCAGAGAATGAGATACAGCAATTATGCATATTTAATTAGCTCATTTGCATACCTAAGCCGCATATATCACATACTTTCAAATTGCAAAAAAGATATGCCCCATGATAGGGTTTCATGCAGCATAGGAATTTTGAGTATCCGATGTACCGTTTCAAAAATATAGCAATTACGCTGATTTTTGGATTATAATTAGCTCATTTGCATGCTCAATTTGCCCGAAATATGCCCAAAATCTAATCAGGTTGAGAACTCTAAAGCCCGCTTCCTTCCACCAAGTTACATTGTTATACGTCTTATGGAACTCCAGAAAACTTGTACACAGGTCTTGCAGGAAAATTTTCATAAATTATGCAAATTAGATACTTAATTAGCATATTTTACGCCCAAAATCTAATCAGGTCGAGAAGTCATCCACCCGCTTCTTTCCACCAAGTTACATCACTGTCGCCCTTACGGAACTCCAGATAAATCGTATACAACGCGGGTTAACATTTTTATCACGGACAGACGAACGGACGGACGCTGCTCATTTCATAGTCCCTGTTCCAAACTCGTTCGGCGGGGACAATTACTAGTGCCAACATTAGCTGTCAACCGAACCCTTTTAACCACAATGCGAATGAACCATGATCTACATCATCACGCAGTTCTGTAGCATGGCATGAGCCAATTACTTGACCAGGGCCAGGGTTTTATTGTTGCAGGGTGGGCACTTGCTTACCTGTCAGGTGCACTAACCGTCCGAGCAACAGATATTCATCTAGTTTTATTCCAAGCACATATCAAAATTTACAAATAAAGACAGTGATGACGAGGCAGTCAAAAGGCCAGTGGGGTCCGATAGAGACTATCCCAAAGCAAAATTAAGTTACCTGCAAAAAACAAATGTCTATAGGTCCAAGTTTGAAATTCCCTCATTTCTGTAGTGATAAGCATGACAGAAACTATTTGTCATGAATTAAATATGATTAAGAAACTAAGTACTTGAGGTGGCTGGTTGAGTAGTAGTAACGAATCTTACCCTTGAGGTGGCCAAGTCCTGATGAAAAATCAGACCCGGGCTTCCCGCATAACACGTAGGCGCTCTACACGTCTAAGCTGTTAAAGGAAATATGTCATGATTCTGAATATTTGGAAAATTTGGTATGGATGGAAAGCTTAAGTAACGTAGATTACATATAAATCAAAATAAATTGAAAATTGTCCACATTTGTTGAGTATTTTGCCCTTTTAATTTTCCGCCCAATAGCTTACTCGAAAACGATTCCGACAAATCCACATCGCAGGCAAATGGTGACGTCAAAGTGATGACCATCCATAATTTACGTCGTTGTGACCATCATATCGCAGTGTTGCCACTTTCCTATAACTGCGATCGATGTGTTTTTATATCAATAATAATTAAAACACAATGAAATGAAACAAAATGTCATTCTGTAACTTATTTTCAAATTTTATTATTACTTTCATTAATCCATCAATATTACAGTGTCAGCAATAACAATTCGAGTCAACACGATGTTTTGGTCATCACTTTGATGTCACAAAGAGAGCAAAATTGGGCGCTTTTGATCAATGAAGCCGTGGCGAAAAATCTGCCCGTTTTCTTCGTATGTCAAAAAAAGCAAAAATTAAAATGCCTCTATTTTGTTAATTTTACATCAAATTGTATTATTTTTTCGGGAATTCGTGATGTATGTACATATATTTTATGAATGTAAGTCAAACTGAGCTTGACAAAAATCTTGACATATTTCCTTTAGCTTGGATGGTTAGAGTGCTTGAAATGTATGTGGGAGGCCTGGGTTCTGGATATAAGAATTTTTCTTGGCCATCTTGAATGAAAGATTAGTTACTGCTCAATCATCTTGAGTACTAATGTAATCCAGCCTCGTACGTAGGGGATGAGAGATGTTGAAAAAGTCTAAAAAAGGCCATTTTAGGGAGTTGGGTCCACTTTTCCAGAGCCTCACATCCCCCAAATAAATTCTGCATACAGGCCTGAACATAAGCATCATTAAACAATGCGAAAAAAAGTTTGATAAATCGCTCGCCGTCTCTAAAAATTGCATACTTTAAGTTATAAAAGGTATTGTGCAACTCCACAGAACATGTTTGTTCAATGTCTTGGTAAATTCCCAACTGAATAAGAATCTCAATTCATCACATTGCAGATAGCGAGGTCCCGCACCAAGTGTCTCAAAACAGCATTTAAAAAAAAAAATTCCATGGCTTTAAGACAGTTGTATTTCATTTTTTTTTTCTGAGACTAGCAATAATATTATAGTCAATTTAATTGACAAAGTATTTTGAAGGATTCAGCTGTAAGTTTTTCATGTGGTATGGAGGATCTTAAGTCACCACCTGTAGTTTAGCAGGATCTAGTTCTGAGCATCCCAAAATTAACATACCACTTGCTTGGATACCTTTCAGTCATCTAGCCATTTCACACAAAAAATGTCCGAAAAATAATTTCAAATGATATATTCTTGACCCAAAATGTGCAAATATGTTCAACAATTTCAAAGGATTAAAATTGTTTTAATCTAACTCTTGAATAAATACAATTCACATCCAAATGTTTATACCAAATAGTAATCTTTATTACAAAGACACCAAAAGTTTACATGGTTGTTTTCATACGCAAAAGACCAAAGATGAGAGTAGAGCAGGTACTTGATACTAACAGCAAACTACATAAACAAATATTAACTTGTTGGGCTAAAATACTGTAGTCGAGGCTTTTAAAATCTCCTGTCGCTCACTGTTCTATCCTAACACCAATATAATTTGATGTTTTAGATCATGCACTGATAGTATTCCAAGCCCTAAAAATGTTTGGTTGATTGAGGAAAATAACACGACTTGGCAGTGTTTGATTCTTGGTTATAACTGGCCATTCATATACTTTATTATGCTATGTAATACATTTTATGACATGTAACAGTGTGAAAGTGATGTTTACTGAAATGCATATACCCTTAATACATGATCTGTGGTAGAAAGTGCAATATTCCATTCAATTGTGGTACAACTTATCGAAACAGTTGCAGGAAATCTTGACGTGCATTCTTAGTTTTTCCAAAGACCGCGGTTCTTGACCAGTCCTTGTCCCCTTTTTACAGAATTGGTCCCATGGGGTCAACAGAGGTCATTCTTTTTTACATTCAAAGTAATTGCACACACGCAAGATACTTTTTGTAGACAGAGTTCAAATGGAATTAGGAAGAATGGTGAACTCTGTAAATGCATGTATTTCTGTGAACTGGGGGGGGTTATTTTTATCACTGCGTTTGTGCTTGTTCTAAACCGGTCGCTGTGGCATTGCCGATGGAAAAGGATTGAAGAAAAACACTGTTAAACGGAACCTCAAAGTGGGGAGTTGGTGCTTTCCTGACCGAGTAAGAAGCTCCTATGCAAGAGTTGGCGGTCACACACCCCAGACGTCTTGTGGTTGCAGCACTCCTAAAGACACTATGAGTGACCATTAAAGAAGTCACCCAGAAATCTTAATTAAGCTTTGTTTGTCCACTTGAAAAAATGACAGAAAAGGAAGAAAACAGCATTGTTTCAGGAGATATGAATTACCATTTCAAATTGGCATGTTGTCAGTAAGATGTCGCTATGGACATACTTACCAAATTATTTATTTTGTCCTTATCACTTGATACAGGTTAGAATACCTAAATGCCTTGTTACAGATATGCAAAATCTGATGTAACTTGCAAAGATATGGTTTTTTTTCTAAAAAATTGCAAACACAAGGGTCACTCAGAGGGATTTAACAGAGTTCAACGCCTCTGAACACCTCTGATTCGTCTTGAGCCGGGTTCTTTTTGAACCCCAGTTTTGTGGCTGCAATCAGTATCGCGCATGGCTCACTAAAATTCTAAAACTGAAAAGTACTCCAGCTTCATGGGCAAGACAAAACCTGGATTTGTGCATGTGGTTAATTTGTTACATGCTCATGGACACAAAGATGCATAATTAGGGTCATTTTGACAAATTATTAGAAACATTTTCACCCATAATGATCTTGAACAATTTTATGGCCTGTCGCAAATACAAAGGATGTAATTACTAGCAACTAGTATCCTTAGGACCACATGAACACTTTCATATCTTTTCAAACCCATAGGATATGTTTACCATAAAAAATTTTGGTGCCCATGGTCCTTGTATGAATTTCAAATAAATCAAATGAGTAACATACTTTGAACATGAGCAAACCTATCCAAAACACTCCACGTTATTGCTTTTCACTTCTTGTGACCTTTGGCCGCTTATGTAGGGTTATTTTTCCTGATCAAAACTCTTTTTTCCAAGTTTCCTGTTAATTAGAAAATAAACCACTCGAGCATTATTTACAACTGGTTTTTCTTTGTTTTCGCGTAAAATTATCTTCGGCGAATGCACGCTTTACCTCAATTTGAATATGCAGGCAATTATATATAACACAATTTAATTGCATGGGGTAACATGATCAAGCGTGCATTATTAAACATAGAATTTATAATGTACGCACAGCACAACGCATGCTTTACTTCCCCCTCAAGTGAAAACGCTGGAAACGTTTCACTTGCCATGGTAATGCCATACTACCAAGCCCAGAACGTTCATTACCACAACCCCCCAGGTTATGTGGCTTTACGGACGGGGAAAGAATCAGATGACACTCACTACAGAGTCTCTACCGGTAAATAGAATCCTTATTTCTATAGTGTTAAAAACAAGCACTTTAACGGCAGAAGGTCCTACAATTGTCTAGTTTAAAATCTGCGGTGTTTTAATAACGCCCGATTTGACCTATCAAATAGATTGATACATCAAGACTTAAATGAATAATATCGGCATGTAAATCCACTGCGCTTATTCATCCAAATCCGATTGGTGAAGTACGTATTGACTAATGCATAATTGCCTACGTTCCATTGTATCCATGCAATTATGTCAAAAGCTTGACTGGTAACTCATTCGAGTTCAATCAATACTACATTGAAACTTTTTTTTTCCACCTTTCCTCCTCAATCCATAATGCCTTTGCGCTTTATGCAAGTCATCTAGTGTTGTGGGAAGTTGGTAGAACTACAATATGTCTAGTTTTATAAATTTTTAAAAGTATCCAAAATATATCAGAAAAGAGTTATTAATATTGTGATTTATGTTTTTGATGGTGTATAAATAAGCTCATGTTTTGTTTATGAGGATAACGCATTAGTGGGTGCATTGGGGAATAATTGGGCATGCTTGGAGGCATTAATAAAGTAATATATGGAAAAGCAATTATATCCCTGAATGCACTCCACTAATGCCTTAGCATTACATGCACATTATGGTTATAGGTTTGCTGAAATATTAATAGGGTGACAAAAAAAGTGAATGAAATCCCCACTGGACGGTCGTCCCCCCGACTTAACTAAAAAAAGTTCATTTCTATATTGTGTCCCAATCTGACGTACAATTCACACTTTCTCCATAAACGGACAGAAATGACAGTAGTGTCTATGGGACACTGCGATACAAACATTTGCTCGGAATCAGCTTTTCTCAAGCATATCTAGTGAAAATAAAAATGGAAGGTGGTAGACCGTAGAATCACAAAATGCACCTTTAAATGTGTAAAACATGAAGTTTCAAATTCATGACATGGGCCATTCTTCGGTCACGTTTGTGACCAAAAACCGTTGATTTTTTATTTTCAGCCCAATGCTGTTTTGTCAACGTAACCAATCTGTTATTACTTTTTTACATTATTAATAACCTTCAGTCCAAACCTAACCAAAAATAATGTTTCCACTTTTGGTAGATTGGTTACGTGTGTTGAACTTTATTTGCCCCCCATGACAAAACAACCCGAGGTTATTAATAATGTAAAAAGGAATAACAGATTTGTTACGTTGACAAAACAGCATTGGGTTGAAAGTAAAAAATCACCGGTTTTTGGTCACAAATGTGACCGAAGAATGTACCTGAAATTATTCACATGTGGGCCAAACTGTATTCACTTTAGCGACTTCCAAATAATTTATTGTATTCATAGCAAAATAAATATAAACCTTTGTTTCATAATGATGTACTAAATGGTTTGAAATGTTATTGAGATTATTCTTAGTATTCTGTAGAGTGGTTTAAGTGGGTGCATAATTGACAACTGGGCCATTCTTAGGTCAAGTTTGTGACCTAAAACCAATGATTTTTGGTAGACGTTTCATATAGAAGTCCCATTGATGCAAATGAGGTATTGCCCTGCACAACGTCATACAGCGCATGACGGAATCAATTGTAATACCTCATTTGCATCAATGGGACTTCTATATGAAACGTCTACCTGATTTTTTACTTTCAACCCAATGCTGTTTTGTCAATGTAACCAATCTGTTATTACTTTTTTACATTATTAATAACCTTCAGTCCAAACCTAATCTTTCCACTTCTGTAATTAGTTATTTTGTCATAGGGAGCAAAGAAAGTTGGGTCACGTGTGTGACCTTCTGATGGTCACAAACGTGACCAAACTTTATTTTCCCCCACATGACAAAATAACCAATCAAGTGAACGTGGAAACATTATTTTGGTTAGGTTTGGACTCAAAGTTATTAATAATGTAAAAAGTAAAAACAGCATTGGGTTGAGCGTAACAAATCACCGGTTTTAGGACACAAACGTGACCGAAGAATGGCCCAGCTACACCATCTGGTAGGTATATAATAAAATTAAGATTGTTTCAAGTACTTTTTACTACATTCACCTTGATACATGAAATAAAAAAATAATATCAGCAAATTGTTTAACTTTCATTTGATTTTGTAAAGAGTGATCTTAATTCCAGACTTTACTTTCACAACATGCCTGCGAGTCCTTCCAAAAACAAATCCGAACGCTGTTTATACTTGTCCATCACCTAATAGGCAAAAGTAATTCAGTTTTTTTGCATGTATGCCACTTGCCACAAGCGTGATCTTGGCATTCATCAGGCAATGCATCAGTTGTGTTTGCACTGTATCAATTTGCGGTGTTAGTCTTGCTTATTTGGTAGTGAACAAAGTGCCAGAGAGGTCAGGGCAATGCCCCACTGGGAGCATCCTTAAGCTTTTGGGCTGGTATTCTGAAATGCAGTCTAATTTTACACTCAGGTTTAAACCAGGGTTAGTACTACAAGAGTGGACATTTTTTCTGTTACAGCACATTATTAGAGTATGTTGGAAGGAAAAAGTCCACTCAAGCAGGACTAACCCTGGTTTAAACCGGGATCTAAAGACTTTTCTTTCAGTATAACCAGCCTTGGGTTCTATTACAAAAAGCACTTTTGATGCATACATTTCTACTTTATTTTGAAGAAAAAATGTAATAGCATAATAAAGCCTCATAAAGATCATCAAGCTGAACTGGTCAGGAATGATGCTAATAGATATGAGAAATAACATCAAAAGCCCCCCCCATTTCTGAAATTAAAAGGGACCTCTGAATGTTATTTTTCATACTCTAATTCTTTCTACAGATTCGTTTGATACAATTTTTTTCCCTGTTGTAATGCTAATTTCTTTATTGGACATACTGGTATCTCTGCCAGAATAAGGTTATTCCATCATTAATTTGGCACAAAATACAAATATGGACATGTATAGATGGAAATGTGTTTGGGCTTATTCCATTTAGGCTTAATTGATTTCTTTCATCCAAGTCTTAAACCAAGATAACACCCAAATAACCATTACTAGAGTATAATGTAAGCAGATATATCCACAGCACAATTGGCATGCTTAGTGATATTGTCCAGCAAAGTTTAATTACTAGAACTGCTGTGGTTACACAGTTGCATGTTAAAAGAAGAATAGGAGCTTCCACAATGCATTGCTTCCAATGACCATTTTTACAGGTCGTCCATGTCCAATCATTAGAGATGCAAGTTGTGATCAGTACTGTAATTTAGCCATTTTTCACCTTAAAGCGGCACTGGCACATTTTCAAAATATGAAATTTCTTCATTTGCTCTCAAATTTAGTCCCCCTACATTGGAAGAATAGATACATTTTATCACATAAAATAAATAACTGAAAACCGTTATAAGAGGTTAAAGACATTCATGTAATTTGTACGCTAACTTTAAATTTGCCATACCTTTATCATAATGTTTGTATATTACATAATATCGATAGACACACTCATTGGATATTAAACCACAAATGTCACCGACTGGTCAAACAGGGTGCATGCCAGGGAACATGCATTTATTTACAAGGTTTGTGCGTTTTTCTTATGTTAACACCATTTCCGTCGTGTGCTGAATTAATGTAATTAATGTCGCCGGCGACATTAATTATAAATTCGTTCTGTTACCCCATAAGGAGTAAGGATGCTGATTTGTCTTAATCAATTCGTTGACGGCTAATGTATATAACAGCTTAACACCTCAAAAATATCAATGTTGAAAAATCTTGAGGGTGCACTATTTTTCAAATGTGCCATTTCTCTTTAAAGATTCACATCAGTACCCTGTACAAAACCTCAATTGGAAGCAGTAGTGTCCATCCGATCACCCCAAGTTCTGAATATGCCAATTTCCGATTGATTTCTCTTTTAATCTGCGATCCGATCCCGTTTTCGATTTTAAAAAATTGCATTATTCAAGTCCACTACGAAGCTGGCCAAGCCCATAAAATAACAAACCGCAATCAATAAATCTACGCTTTGTTTGTGTTATGTATCCATATTAACTCAACCTTGTTATCATCCATTGATATTTTCCCATTGTTTATTAGATTGAAAAAAGTCTGAATGGGAATTGAGATTATTATAGTAAACCAAGTTGAAATAGCCCGTCCCTAAAGTCTTGACACATATTCAGATATAGCCAACAATCTGAGAACACATTTGTTGTGTTCATCTTAGCCAGATAAATCTAATTTACCTTTATTTTGTTAATATCCCAGACCGAACGTATATATTACTACTGCAAATTCCCAATCTATGACTTGTACAATTCAATTGGCATTACTTGCAGTCCAGCTGGAAACTACAGGATTATGCAAATATCAAGATCCCCGCCAATGTTTTATTGCAACATTCAACATACAACTGCAGGTCACAGCTGTAAGCTTCTAAAGCACGTGTTGGCCATAAATGTTTGTCAATGACTTCTTGACTTTCCCCTCCCACAACTGAAGCGTGGCTAATTGGAAAGAAAGAAGTGACCGATTATTGCTCTTGATTGGTCACAATTAAGTATGTTAGTGATATGTCGTGACTGGGTCACCGACGAGGTGAATAACCTGGGGAAACACCCAAATCACTAGACATAGACTATCCCCCCTAAGAGTGATGGACTGGCTATGATTATAACTTCCACGCTGTAACAACAATTACAGCGCAATTATGTCAAGCCATGTGTGTTTGAAAACATTGATTGTGTAACTTGATTTGACCATATTGGAGCGCTAACAGATTTTGTGGTCAGAAAATTTAAAGGTCGGAAAAAAGTGGATGCTAGCCTTTACTAAAGTAGGTGAGTTTGAAAGATGTGACCTAAAAATGAAGCCAGACTATTGCCTTTGTCATAATAATAATTGATCGGATTCATCAGATTCGGTAAACGAAGGAAATTTCACCGATGCCGATTGAGATTCGAAAAGCTTATTATCGTTCCGATTCCGAAACTACCGATGCGATCGGTTTGACACTAGGAAGCCGTGCATTGTGAGAAGCTACTGATACCTTCTCTTGTTCATTTATAGAAGGCCATCACTAAAAATTCCAACATTTGTTTGAATCTGACATAACCATTTTAATGTGAGCAGTATGTTATATGTATTTATATAAGCCCATGAAGTACTGTACAAACTATTTGGCGTGACCCATAACACACTGTATTTTAAAAAGCCTGTAGAATCATAATGGGAAAGAGTCAGTCCACTTCTTTGCACGATAAGAAATAGAAGGGGTTTTGGTTTTTCTAATGGTACCAAAATCTCAGGTTTGATGGGTGAAAGTTGGGGTCTAGGCTGAGGATCGGGTCGTGCCTCTTTAATAGCTGCAACTGTGATTGTCTTAAAGACCTCCTCTCCACACCAATGATCCAACATGTGCATTTTGTGTTTACTTTTTAGTCTTGCATTAACTTGCTGTACGTAGAGCTGTCCATACTTAATAGCTCATGGTGGTCTGGCATGAGTGGCACTAGCTCTAGCTTTTTTTGTTTTAATCCACCACTGGAAGGCCCGCTGAAGAACACCCCTCGGCATGTTCTAAAATTGAAAACTTATAATAACAAATGTAATTTATAACGTTAAAAAATGCAGCTAAAAAGGGGGACTTCATATTCACACTTCATGCTTATCAAAATCCGGTCAGAAATAACAATTGGATATACAAGCCTATTCTTTCACTTCCAAAATGCTGTCCCCAATAATTAATGATAGTATACTAATTTGCAAAACTACTGTGAGGCCTTAGTAAGGATATTTTCACTTGAATATTGTTACTTTTCTTTGGTTTAAAACTATGATGCTGAATCTTCAGAGAGGTACCTATACAACTCTCAAATGAATTATTTCTCCATAGTGCTGGTCACTCATCAGGTCACTTGCTGGTGCTTAGCCTTATCATTCGGCCTCCTTGCATAGTATCACTTTCACGACACACCACTGCGCGTACTTTTAATAACTCGAATCTTAGTCATCGCAGCCCTGGTTCATTCGTAGGTGAAAACAACGTTTACTCTATGATTCTAGGCCGTTTGGCACCCTTCATGACCATTTCTGGATTGTTTTCTAGCATGCAAGTGGAAATAAATAGGCATTCTAAAAGTGCCTGTTAATTTC
>JAMKCH010000744.1:0-61098 GCA_023653785.1 Ophioderma brevispina
ACGCTCTTACGTCGTGTCCGGTCTTTGTTCGAACGAGGAGCTTTAGGTAAGTCTTGAGGGTGTTGCGAGGGCGCTGCGCTATAACTTAGGTTACTTTCTGCGACCTGTTCCGCCACCGTGACTGCCAGGGTATTCTGTGCAAAGTACGGTC
Organism: Ophioderma brevispina; assembly: GCA_023653785.1. NCBI lineage: Eukaryota > Metazoa > Echinodermata > Ophiuroidea > Amphilepidida > Ophiodermatidae > Ophioderma > Ophioderma brevispina. Next base: position 152 of record JAMKCH010000744.1, read on the forward strand.
GTGGAAGTTAGCTATCGCTAGCGCAGGTAATTCCCCTCTCAAATGTGAAAGGGCGATACACTAGCGTACGATACCTACCTTCCACAACTTCCACGCCACCCGCGATATTAGTTGTCCGCCCACAAAAAGGTCGCTAGGGGTTGCTGTGGTGTGGAGAACTTTTCGTTTATGGTCAAGGGCGAATCACTTCGCATTTGGCGGCGAAGTTTTTCTAATAAAAAAGTAGTGCGTGTCTTTCCCCGACTAATTTTTCGGAATTGGCGAGTTTTTTCCGTGGGTAACGGGGTTTCTGGGCGTGCCCAAATGAAACCTTTGTGCAAAGTAAGGTCGTGGAAGGTAGGTATCGTACGCTATGGATCGCCCTCTCACATTTGAGAGGGGAGTCTACCGAATGCCCGTGCTGCCAGTCTTGTAAGCCTCTTGATGTCCTCCTTAACCGAAGGCACATTACTTCCAGAAAGACAAAATCAATTTACTTTGTCAAGGTTGTCTGAATTAAGGGTGGATGTCTCTTGTGTCATCGGACCTGCTCTTTCATTTAGATGGGTTGATCTCATTCCCCATTTGGCGCAGGCTTTTTCGTTCTTCTGTGGGATAGCTGTAAACTTTTTAAAGACCCATTTCCGCAGGGTTGTTTCATCGCTATAACGAATGTTGTTTTTATTTTTTCATCTCTCCCATTTGAATATACTAGAGCCTAGGTGAACATTAAGTACACCTCCTCTCATACACTTTCACAATAAGAAAGACTAGTCAGTGAGTTTTATTCACCATACTGAGCATATGGTTTGGCTCATACATCTTTTCAATTAGGTCTTCCAGCTTGCTGTCTACTCCAATTGATCTTAATCATTTCCAGAGTGTCTCTCTCCAAGGGTATCAAATGCTGCTTAAAATCTACAAAGTTCCAGTGTATAGGAATGCGTCTCTCTTTGGCCTTCTCTAGCACTTGGCGAACAATAAATCATTTTCCTCTTGAGCTTCTAAATCCACATTGCTCCTCTCCAAGGTAGTTATGTATGGTGTCCTGGATCCGGTTCCGGATCATTCTACAGAATATTTCCCTGGGATGGACAGTACAGTAATTGCTCTAATTGGCGGGAATCTAGTTTCTCAACTTTCTTGTATACTGGAGTTATCAGGCCCTTGCTCTAGTCTTCTGGAATTTTACCTTCTACCCAGCAATGTTGATTATTTTCAACGGTACCTGTCTCATAGCTGCGCCTCCTGCTTTCAGGGTTTTCATCAAAGATTGTATATCCTCATCCACTCTTGTTATTTTTCATTTCTATGGGCCTCTTCTACTCCTCTATTGAGAAGGCATGCCTTTTAGTTAGAATTTGCCAGGTTCTGTGATGGAGTGAAGTACTTCATCTCTGGGGAATTCAGTGTTGAGATGTTTTGCTGAAGTGTTCTTCCACCACTTCTTACTTTATCTGTAGCATTTTTTTGAGGGAGCCACGTTTGTCTTTGGCAGCTGCTGCAGTTTGAGCTCTTTCCACTCGCTAGTCTACGGACGCACTTGAAGAGTTCATGGTTGTTGTTCCTAGCCTGGGCATCTTCCCATCTCTTTAACTTCATTTTCGAGCAGCTTCCTTCTTCCAGCTCTTTAACTTGATATTTTGACCTCCTTGTTCATTTTGTATTATTTGGACTTATTATGTGCAGTTGAGTTGTTCATCATTTGGATCCTTCTGTCCTTCTTTGATGACATGCCTTTCTTACTTCTTCGGGAGCCTCTTAATTTGCCGGCCCTTTTCACACGCACTTTTTCCTCTGTTTTTATTGGTTTGTTATGCCTGAAGTTGGTCCAGTAGCCTTCCACATCATTGTCTCTAATTTTGGGGAGGCACCAAAAGGCACCCCCTATCTTTGCACATAATTCTGCTGCAATTGTGGTGTCGCTGAATCGACTGACGGCATACTTCTTGGGTACCGTTTGTTCTACCCCCCCTTTGGTTTTGGTAGGTATAAATATTTCACCTTAGCCAGCACCATGTTTGTTCTGAACCGACATCGGCTGATCAGTAAATCTGCAGTTCCGGTGTCATATACTACAGGGTCCGTGTGACTGAGGTCCTATCACCATCTGTCTGTTTTGTGTTCTCCATTGAGTCTGTACGCATCATTTGGTTTCAGCACTGTACCCAAAGGGCCTCGTCTACAGTCAGGTGGGGGTGGGGGGGGGGGGGGGGGGGGGGGGTGGGTGTGGGGGGGGGGGGGGGGGGGGGGGGGGGGGGGGGGGGGGGGGGGGGGGGGGGGGGGGGGGGGGGGGGGGGGCGGTTTAGTTCCGTAATGTTGCTATGGTAGCTATGACACTCTCTCATGGGGACCTCAGTTTTCTTTACACCGGAGTGAAAACCTTACGTATAAAAATGCCCTGGGAAAAGTTCTAAAGCGAGAAAAAAAGAGAAGAAGGGAATTGTCCCCTCGGACGCCTCCTGTCGTTTTCTCTATATCTCTCTATATCTCTCAGCTCTCCTCTGTATCTCTCTCTTATCTCTCTCTCTCTATATATATACATATAGATGGTAAAAGGTAAAGGTACCCGGCCGGACTGTGACACCGGCACGGAGGTTCCACCTCTCTTTCGAAGCAATTGGGCCAGACTACGCCCCATAATGTTGCTGTAGGGGGCTCGCTACAACCTCCTCTACAGCGAGTCTGTTACCTTCCCGACATTGACTAATGCCGGTACCCATTTATACACCTGGTAGGGAGGAGTAATGAGGTACAGCGCCTTACTCAAGGGCGAACACATTGGCCACAGCGGTGCTCGAACTCACCATCCTTTGGCGTGCGAGTCGGGCGCTTATCCAATGGACCTATAAATATAGAATCTAATAGATTATATATTATATAAATATAATATAAATATATATCTACTATATATTATATATATATAGATATATATATATCTTACGATATATATATATATATTATTATAATATCTTTCTACAAAATCTGGTTATGTGACATGGGTCTTTGTTATTCGTCTTTTTTGGCGGTATGTGGACATTCTAGGTCGCACATAACGCCTCCTTTGTATTGCGGTTTATTCCTTTATAATCACAATCTAAGTGTATAATCATTTATGCAATTTATGCAAATCTATTAAATTTTGAAATTTTGTCATACGGGTGTCCTAGAAATTTGTTATAGACATCCCGCATCCAACTCATTAAACACCCATGAATATTAATGGAGTGAGCACTTTTATTCCAAAGAGAGTCACTGAAACCTACACTGTTAGTTATTACGCCCCCACTACTCGTAGTGGTTGAGCACTTCTTACTATTCATTGGTACAGATCTTTGCTGGAGGCTATTGCTGGTGTGACACATGAATGTATATTTCTATACATAGCTTGTGGTAAAGACACAACCATGCAATACATCTGTCTGAGGATCGGATACCCGTTGATCGTAAGTGAGGGTATTCCGTGAAACTTCTTGAGCGCGGCTTTTTGCATGGTTTAGTGGATCCAAACTGGAAGCGGCCGACTGAAGAGTAGAATGCTCTTGCTCGATGGATTTAATCACCTCTTGTTCAAGTCTTACCTACCTATATCAAATACACTACCGATCGTCCATGTCCTTCAAGAAGTTCAAAGGACATCGCCGGCTAAGGATAAAGGAGGCCCTCTATAATCATAATAGTTATATTGTCACAATCAATTTGAGTGGTGTTTGACAACTACTCTATCATGTCCCCAGGGGGTGTTTTTTATCCCAAAATACCCTTGTATCAAGAAAACATGAGAAAAGTCTAGAAACCTTCAGGGCATGCTCTCTGGAAAAAGCAAAGCTCAGAGCAGGAAGATGTTTGCATAGCGCCCTTTTTTCTGGATCTTGTACGTGACGCCTATAGATAGAACTTTTGTCCGTCATAGCTTCAAAGAGGCTACATGAGGCAGCCCTTTATAACAATATCCAAATACCTATTAGCTTAGCTGCTAAGATTTGGATTATATAACCGCCTTCACCAGCAGACTCTGGATACAACACAATGGCCCATGACCGCGCCTATTTATTATCATGAGCAAGTTACTACACTATGAGCTCATAAATTACAATTCCCATGGAGCAGTTTAATTCCCAATTGTATTGACAAATTACTCCCCTGTATTTTAGTATGAATCTATGCTACCCAGACATGCATGGTCAGCGGTTAACAGGTGCTCTTCCCCCACGGCCTACTGACAGAGGCCCTTGGTAGATTGCAGGCCTTACCACATAGTGATGGGGTATGGTTTTTATGTAAAAATTTTCGTTGTTTGTTTTTGGCAATTCCATTTAGTTTTCCGTCCCCCCAGAAAACCAAAATGCAAAGGAGGTCTTTCCCACCCCAAGAACCAGAACGCCACTCACATATATATTGCTAATTATTGCATTACATTTGCAAAACTAATAATTTATAAAATAATAAAATTTTCAAATTGGAAATTTTTAATACCCCTTGATGCCTGTATTAGACTTTACATACAAACTACTTTGGGGAATTGATGTAAGTGGGATTTTTTGAAACCAGCAAAGGAAACTTGATGCATGTCGCTTTATTATCAAAATGTTTCAGTTCATCCGTTCTCATGAAACTATAGAAGGGGCGTCCGTCATTCCTTATCCCGCGATGTCCCTTTTACTGTTCCCATCGTTTTATATTTACAATGGATATAACCTCGCTGTATACGTCTATACCCATCCGTGATGGGTATAACCTCGCTGTATACGTCTATACCCATCCGTTATGGCCTTAGTGCCTCCGTTTTTTCTTGGACCAGCTACACACTTCTAGTTGTTCCACCGCCACTCTATTAAGATTAGTGAAACTAGTACGAATACACAGCGACATTTGAATTTGATGGCAGCTTCTTTCGCCAAATATCTGGTGTAGGGATGGGCAGCCGGATGGGCCCAGCTTTTGCATGCCTTTTTGTTGGATTTTTGGAGCAGCAGATCTTCGACTCCGACACTGGCACCAAACCTGAGCTTTTCATGCGCTATATAGATGATGCGTGGAGCAAGCTCTTGTTCTATGAGGACTTCGGGATTTCATGCCTATGTCAAAGCTATCATCCGGCAATTAATTTTACGTCAGGGACGTGTCTACAACTAGTCTTCCATTTCTGGAATCTTTGTCTATCTCCGGTGATAATTGCCACAAGTGGTTATTAGAAGCATACGACGCAATACCTTTTTAAGTGTATCATTCATCCATCCCCCTACGTGACAGGAATTAGTATCCATACTCAAGCTTATCGTTTGAGGCGTATCTGCAGCGATAACGAAGATTTTCGTGAACGTGCTGTTTGAATGATGTCTTTCTTTCCATTATCGCGGTTACCCAAGATCAGTTACCGACTCTGCCCTTAGTCGTATCGCTAAGAAATCTCACGAGATGCTCTTGAACAATCCACTGAATCCACTAGCAATAGTTTCCACTTGTGCTCACTTATCATCAGGCTACTACTAAGTATCGCCAAAGTGTCCGGAAGAACTTTCAACTTCATATTCTTCAAGAGCTTATTCTCCACTGTTAACATTTTTCGGCCCCACCTCCTTTGTGCGTACCCTTCGCGATAAGAACATACGCGATCAGCTGGGCATTCTACTCTTCAGTCAGCCGTTCCATTCTGGATCCACTAACCCTTCAACAGCCCGCGGTGTAAGACTTGCGATCACATCTCCCCCTCCATGACTTCATTCTGGTCCTGCAGAGAAGGGCAGGCAGGCCGGAGGAGGAAGCGAAGCATGGCCACATGTCGCATTAAGGACTCATTCACTTGTACATCTACTAACTTGATCTATTCAATTATTTGCAACCAAATGTAACCTTCTATATATTGGGCGAACCAACGACGTATGCCGATGTTTTACTGAGCATTTCGTTCTAATCCTCTTAAACTTCCCGACACCTGTTGCCAACCATTTTTCCACTAATCACAGCGATGACATCAAAATCACAGGCGTTTCACTTTGTCATGGTTCAGATCAAGTTTGTCGAAAAGACACTGAACAACGATCATAATGCCAGCTTCACTGCATCAAGAAGTCCATTTTTTGCACCATTATCGGCGCATCGCGTCGTCTCTTTTGATGACTCCTTGTTCTTGCGGGCACGTTTGTTTTCAACAGTGCGTATTCCAACCTTCCCCTTTTAAAAAGACATTTTCCTTGTTTATATTTCGTACGTTCGTATTCTTCTTGTTTATATTGTGATTTCTCTTCTCCCACGTCCGGGTTCTTCGTATATCTCCCCTTTGTAGCATTTCTAAGTGCATCACTCTACTCATCTCATTCACCAGAAGAAGGGCGATGCCCGACACCGTTGTGAATTTACTCTCATGTTTTTACGGCAATATTTATGACACTATTATACTTTTGTTTATTTCATTTTGCCGATGCAGCTTGATGCTATATATATATAGATATATATATAGATATATATTCTAGAATTCTATATAATATCTCTTATATATCTCTCTGTGTGTGTTGTGTGTGTTGTGTGTGTGTGTGTGTGTTGTGCGTGCGCGCGAGCGCTTGCGTGTGGGTAGGTATGTGTGTGTATATTTAAATGTCTTTGTTAAGTTTAGGTTGAAATTTCGGTGTGAAGTAGTTTTCTTTCTTGATCTGTCTCCTTTGTGTGTCGTCAGAGAGCATTTTGGTAGAAAAGGAAAAATGGTGATCATGGGATCTTTGTTTTTTGCACATTCAAAGCTATGTGTGCTCATTGGAGTTTTTCTTGTGTAGGTTCGCGAATTTGTTGTTGGTGTATTGATACACGGTTTCCAGATTGTGTTTTGTCATGTTGGTGTCCAATGTATTGGGCATTAACGCCGGTGCAAGTGCATCGCGTAAATTGCGTTTTTTTGAAGTGCAGACATGTCGTGTTGTTTGAATTGTAAAATGGCTTTTGTTGTTTGTGAATTGTATGCTGCTGGCCTTCTTGAATGTGTTTTTTGCCATGTACCCCCGCATCTTTTGTTGTTGCTTTTGGAAACTGTTGGTTTGGGATTTTGGTTTTGTTTGTGAGTTTTTGCCTTTGTTATGAGTTTTTTTAGATTTTGGTGCTGTCGTGCTCATGATTAATTTGGTTTCCTTTAAGATTGTGTGCATTCTTGTACTGTTGTTTAATAAGTCGATGAGGGATTTTGATGACGTGGCATTTGTGGTGTTGTTTGGGTTGAATGTATGAACAAAGGTGAGAATGTTTGTTTTCATTCTTTGAGGTTTTGGTTGTCGAAGTTAATCTGTGTTTTAGTTCTCTAGCTTTTTTGATACCATTTCAATGAGTGAAAAGAGGAGAGGGACCGTTTAAAAGCATGGTTTGCGGTCCGTCAAGTCGTTCGTTTTTTCTTGTGTCGAAAGAAACAATGGTGCAGATTCTTCGAGCGAGGTTGTAGCGAGGGTTGTCATGGGTGTTTAATTTGTATGGTGGGGGTGGCATGATTTGAGGGAGGTATTGGAATGTGTGTCTGTTGGTTTTATAGTGGATGTCGGTGTGGATTTTGTTGTCTGTAATTTCCACTAGATTCGAAGAATGAGGATTTCCTGTTGCTTGTGTTGTTGTCGAACTTGATGTTTGGATTTTTAGCGTGTTCAAGTATGGTGTGAGGGTTTTCCAAAATTGCCAAATACGTTGGGCCATTGATGAAAAGTCGCGAGGCTCGAGGTAACGGATCAGTTATTTTCGAAGTATATGCCCGCTTCCTTTCCAAATGGGAAGGAAGATTTCTTCATAAAGAGATTGTTCCGATAAGCCATGAAGAGAAGCGTCCCATATGTGCTTGCCATTTTCGTGCCCATGGCATAACCCTAAGTAAATGGTTGTGTTTTGGTCAGTATATTGAAAATTGAGTTGTTGTAGAGATGAGTTTGATTGCATCAAGAATAAAGGCATTGTCAAAACGGTCAGGGATGTTTTGGCGGTTGCAATTTAACCAATACTCAATGGACCTTAATACCAGCGTCATGGGGATGTTAGAGTATAAAGACTTACAACATCATATGTAATGAGAATGAAATGTCATCAATTTTTATTTGGCAGATGATTGAGAAAATCATGTAATCACCGGATGTGCTTTGACATTATGAAGAATGGGTTTGAGAAGGAGATCAACGAAGTTGCTGAAGACGGTGTGTGGGACACTGGGGTCCTGCGACGATAGGGCCATTTTGAGGTCATTAGGTGTTTCGCATTGAATGGACGAAAGTGTACAGTTTTTTCATTTGTTTTTTATGAATATCTCTTGAGATATTTGGAAGACGTAGAGATTGCTGTTTTAGGTCCAAAATTAGTGATATAATCTATTTCATTTTCACTAGTGAGGGTTGGACTGTAGTTATCGGCAAGTTTTTTGATTTTGTTCATAACTTTGGAGTCGTTATTCGAATTAAGAGGTGTGTATGTCGAAGAGTCGGTAACGTGATCTGCCATTTTTTCAATGTAATAACTTTTATCCATTATAACGAAAGCACCTCCTTTGTCCGCTTGTTTGATGACGATATCGTTATCATTAGCAAGGGAATTGATGGCATTTCTTTCCCCAAAAGAGATATTAGAACTTTTATGGTCGTTAGCATTTAACGTCCCAGTTAAAAAAATCTTTCGACTTCTGCACGGAGTATTTATTAAGGCGGTAAAAGTTAAGCAAGAAAAAAAAGTGTTGTTGTTGCATTTAATACAACCAGTGGTACTCTTTTTACACCAACTGATTTTTCTTGATCCCGACTGTTGACCTCGGCCCTAACTAGAATATCCTTTAAATTACGGGAACGTTTAAAAGACAGGACAGGAGGTGCGGGGAAGATTTTACTTAGTCTACTGTGTGATTCTATTATAGGCCAGTGTTTACGGATGATACTTTGGAGGGGAGGCAAGTTTGGGTGGTAATTTGTGACTAAAGGAAGCCGATTAGATTTGTTTCTGCAAGAGTACTCCAAAGAATCAGACCTGGCAACACTAGCCGCCTTTTCAATGCCCTTCCGAACTTTTGAACAGCGCCAAATGCCGTCCTCTGGTTGGTATAGATATATTGATGATATCTTCATGACATGGAACAAGAATCGCGATGAACTTGATGAGTTCATCAAACATGCTAATAATATGCACCCTCACATTAAATTCACTTATGAAGCTTCTCAATCACAAATCAGTTTCCTCGATGTTATGGTCAAAATCTCTAAAAACCTAAAGTTATCTACTGATTTATTTTCTAAGCCAACTGATTCCCATATGTACCTTCACCCCAATAGTTGCCATCCTAAGCACTGTACTAAAAATATCCCGTATAGTCAGGCTCTACGCATTCGCAGAATTTGTTCTGAGGAGGACGTTTTCAAACGTAGATGTGATCAACTATCGGTATATTTTGTTAACAGGGTTACAAATTCATCAAGTTCGAAAGGGCATTGAAAAGGCGGCTAGTGTTGCCAGGTCTGATTCTTTGGAGTACTCTTGCAGGAACAAATCTAATCGGGTTCCTTTAGTCACAAATTACCACCCAAACTTGCTCAAATTTATCTCAATTCAATTCCAAGGACGAGCCCCCAATTCTGTTATGGCGTCTCGTAGAGCGTCTAAGGTCAGAAATACCTTTCAAGCACAAATAAATGAGCCAGTGCACAAGTGACCTGAATTTTATATAATATAACACATATTTAATGATTTGTAATTGGAAAAGTTCAAGAATTTGGTAGGTCCAAAACAACATTACATATATCAAAATTACACGATTTATATGTTGATACTTATTGTCCAAAAGAGGCGTTGCAGTTCAACGATAATATGTCCTCACAGCGAAGACTCCAAAATGACAGCGCACAAGCTCATACAAAACTCCTCAGGTAATATATTCCAAGGGAATCTTCTCAGTCCTGAAGGTCCTGAAGTCCAGCAGTTCAAGACGACGGGGCTTTCCCTCGACGACACTAATGTTCCACAATAGAAAATCCAGGAAATATACCACCATCAGCCTGTCGCTATGTCTCATATAGGACCACAAATTGGAATCCCTTTTTGATTCCAAAAACTGAGCTCTTTGGCTTAAAAGACGACAGCAGACAATTTAGCTATCAAGATCCGGCGGCATCCAAAGTATTAAATCCTGGCACTAGATGTAGACTCCAAATCTACCATTATTGTAGATTAAAACTAGCTATAATTATACTGTGCTCCAGAGCTCTGGTTTAGCTCCTGATTACAACTACTGGCCTCAGTCCTTACAGTGACAGGTATTTTTAACTACTTGCAGCTAGATTCCCCTTTCTAACAATAATAATTACATCATCCTAATGCATAAACATAACCTAGCACTGTCAAATCAGATTAAAATTACATCACCTGATTGATCATTTTTCAAATTTATGGGGGACTAACCTATCCTCAACATGTTTTGATCTTAAAGCATAAACAAGTTGACTCAGTTACTAAGTTTACATCTTGGGAAATTCCCCACTTCCCCTATTGAGCAATCTACAGGTGCAACTTGTACAAACAACTCTAGGGATATTCCCCTTTCTCTCTTTTATAGTAAACAAAGTACTTTTCCTGTGAGAAATCTTTTCTCAAATAAAATTGAGAAAATAATATTTTTTAAAAGTTTAATCAGAAAAATGGAGGCTATATAACAACAGCGTATGTATAACAAAGCTAAAGGTCAAATGACCCTATGGACTGGGATAATTTCAAGCAGTACCGTCGGACGGTGGAACGTAATATTCGCAAATCTAGATCAAATTACATATCTGATGTTGGCAAAAGTCTTGAATCTGGTGATACTAAGCCATTCTGGCGCCTTATAATCTGCTCGTGAAGTTTACCGGTGTTGCCTGCGTTAAATAACCGTCAAAGGAATGATACTGCCGCCGTTGGAAAGGCAAACGCGCTTAATGAGCAATTTCAATCAGTTTTTACAAACGAAGACTGTAGTAATATTCCTACTCTTCTATCTGAGTACGCAACCATGCCTCCTATCAACATCACCACCCCGGGTGTGGAGAAGCTTCTGAAAGAATTAAATACTCAGAAAGCACCTGGGCCGGACGGACTTACACCCAAAATTCTTAAGGAATGTGCTAGTAGCATTGCACCAATTTTAACGGTCATTTACCAGAAATCAATTGACACTGGCGACCTCCCGCAGGATTGGTTGAGCGCGAATGTTACTCCTCTTTTTAAGAAAGGAAATCGCTCAGAACCTGGCAATTATCGCCCTGTTTCGCTCACTTTCATACCATGCAAGTTGTTAGAACATATTGTGCATTCTCAAATCATGTGTCACCTGGATGACCAAGGTTATCTCAACGATAAGCAGCATGGCTTTCGCAGAGGACGTCCGTGTGAGACCCAATTAGCGTTAACAATCAACGATCTTGCTGGAATCCTCAATGACAGGGGTCAAGCTGATGTGATAATTATGGACTTCAGCAAAGCATTCGATACTGTCCCACATGAAAGACTCCTTGCCAAGCTTCAACATGCTGGTATTCAAAACTCAATTCACACCTGGATAAGAAAATTTCTTACCACAAGGACCCAACAAGTAACGCTCGATGGCGCGATTTCATCGTCTGTTACATCGGGTGTCCCGCAAGGCACGGTTTTAGGTCCGTCCCTTTTCCTGCTATATCTTAACGATATCTCGGACGAGCTAACATCCGAAGTTCGTCTTCTAGCAGACGACTGTATTATGTACAGGCAAATAAGAACTAGCTAAGACAGCCAAGAAGTTTAAATAGACATTGACCGTCTTTTGGTAGATGCAATTTAATAAATCCAAGTGTTACGCCATGCACGTCACCAACAAAACAAAACGCATTGACACAAAGTATCAAATGGGTGATACATTTCTCCAGACTGTGTCAAATCACACATATTTAGGTGTTGAATTAAATGAAAAGCTTAGTTGGGCAAGTCATATCAATAATGTTACCTCCAGAGCCAATCAAATTCTTGAACTGCTTCGCAGAAACCTGTATAGTTGTACCCCGGAAATTAAAGCTGTGGCATATAAAACCTTAGTTAGAACACGGCTTGAATACTGCGCTTCAATATGGGACCCCTACCACCAAATTTTTTTTTTCATTCACATTTTATTTTATTAATCTTTCCTACCACAGTCCAGGCAATGTTTAACAATGTTAATAATGGGTTGAACATTTTACAAAAAAACACAGCAAGTTTGGAATATTACATCAGACATTTTCTTCAAATAAGTATTTCCAATTATGCCATCTGGTATTGAAAGTGTGTGGTTTAAAATTTGTGTTAAACATACACTTTTCTTTGTGGTACAAATTGATCAGATCATTTTTCCCATATCTAAAAGAAGGTCTCTCACCTTTAATCTTACTTTTTAAATACCAGCATTTATACCAGAGGATATTATTGAATACATCCGGTCTTTGTAAGTGTAATTACCCAACAATACCAGCTCTTACTCAGAACAATTATGACCATCTAGTTTTAACCTGAACCAATGATGAAAATCATTCCAAACTTTCCGAGTAAATCTACAGTCCCAAAAACCAAAAAATTTGGGGGGAATTTATACTCCCAAAAACAAATGGATTATACTCTCGTCATCCTTCTCAATTTTGACTAAGAGAGTTATGTGTACCCAAAATCCTGTTTAGGAGCCGAAAAACTGGACCCAACGCAGTTTTACTTCATAAGTCACTTCCAATTGTTAGTAACACATCTTAAGCCAATCTATTTCAGCAATTGTGGTGCAAAAAGCAGGTTCCATTTCTAAATACAGACTTATATATGACCTTCTTTGCTGTTAAAAAGATAATTATAGAAACGTTTACACCCTTTTGCATCTTTAAGAATGGTGTTGACAAAATAACCCCGAAATGGCATTTGCAGAGAATTTTTGCTGTATTTAAAAGATGAGCAAATGGGTTTTCCAATAGCCTTTTTTATGCCATAAAGAGTTAGACAATGGTTCTAAGTTAAATTTTTCATAAATCCCATTTACAGATAAAAAAATCAACATTCAAGGGTAACAAATCATTGTTATAGAATACCATGTTTATACAATCTTTATAAAGGACAGACTTGTTACCCACCTTAATTTTAGCATATGCCAAAATAATGGAACTTAAAACCTTCATGTTCTATTCGTCGGTACAAGCAATATTGGGAAATTAATTTCCATGCTATAAAAACACTTTTCCAAGAAGTGTTATTACAATTCTTATATAATCTTGTTTCAAGTACTACATAGAGGAATAATCCAAATTACAGGTAGGTGTACTCACTTAAACAAATTAAAACATCTTATTATCACTTTGTTTTAAAAACAAATCTACGAATCCAGGTTAATCTTAAGTGCTTTGGCAAAAAGGTTCAATTGAATTCATTACTTGCACCACCCTTAGTAACAGGAAAGCGACATTTTGAATCTACTATAATTCTGTCTACTTTACGACCCCAAACAAAATTATAAAACTTTGTATTATTAATCTCCTTAACCATATCGTTATTTGGGGTAGAAAGAGCGACAGGATAAGGTGTTTCAACTTTGGCAACAAAAGAGATTTGACCACAACAATTTTACCTAGTACTGTCAGGAACCTCTTAGACCAGGGTGAAAATTGTTTGTTGAATACTTGCATTTGGTGAATAATTTACATTCACAATAACATCCAATTTTGTACAAAGTGTAACCCCAAGATAACTAAAGGTGTTTTCACCCAACCAAACATAATTTATACTTCTTACATCTGAACCTCGTCACAACCTTTCTTCGAGCCAACCAAACAACTTTGTTTTTTACGACATAATTTTCAAACCAGAAATATTAAATAAAATGATTCCAGAATACTGAAGGTGTTGATGGAGTAAGCGGTTTTGTTACCATCTAAAATAACGGTTGTATCATCAGCCGATTGTAGTACCTTTTTTTTATTAAAATTTTTTTTTTTACAGGTATTATAGAACTGCCCTTAATATCTTACCCAATTCTTTGGCAATATTTAAATCTGGAAAACATAGATAAAAAATATATGGCGACAGACAATCCCCTTGACGACAGCCAGACTATTAATCTAAAAAATTGGGTCATGTGCCCATTGACCAAAACCGTAGATTCGTCCATTTCATATAAACGGGAAATCCATCTTTTAAAACCATCCCCAAAATTAGCAGACCATGGTTAAAAATAATATTTAGTGAAAACTGAATCAAAAAGCTTTCTCCAAAATCAATTAAAAGTAAGAGACATGGAAATATTATTTAATCTCTGTATAACTCATATGTCGCGACCTGTCTTATGTTATCACCAATATACCTTCTGCCATAAATCCAGACTGATCAAAGCTGAATTAAATTGCTGGAAGCACATTTTTGAGACGTTGGCAATACCAATGTTGACGCAAGGTTATAAGTTTATATGACACATTAAGAAGGGATATTGGTTCCAATTTTTTTAAAAAAGACGAGGTTTTTGACCTTTAGGGAGCAGAGTAATTACACCACGTCTCTGTGTAATGGGAAGACAGCCCCGTACGAAAAGACCTCATTAATTGACCTTAATAAAAACCATGAAAGATCATTGAAAAAAAACTTTTAAATTCACCTGTGTAACCATCTAAACCAGGACTTTTATTATTGCTATACCCTTTAAAAAAAAAGCACCCAGAAGCTCCTCGTGTGGAATTGGCCCATCCAAAATTTTTTTGGGTGTCTTTTTTTTAACCGGGTAAAATTATCCGAATCACAAAATCCTCCAACTTGATATCTTGTGTATTTTTGTTACTATATAACAGCTTATAAAAATCCGGATGTATCTAAAATATCGTTGTAGATTTTTTTTAAATACCATCAGAACCCAAAATTTAGAAATAGCTTTGTTTGCAAATTTCGTTTTCAAGGACTTAAGAAATAGGAAGAAGGCTTTTCACCAGTTTCCAGCCATTTAACCCTTGACCGCAATATGGCCCCATCCATCTTGGATCTACGAGATCTTTTCAAGCTCGAAATTATATCATTAATCGTCTCCAAGGAATTTTGGGTCCAAGGTATTGATGATGCAGCCAAGATATCGATATCGGCCAAAAGCTCAGATTCTCGGCGAGAGGCCTCCTTCTTTTTAACATGATGGAATAGAAATTGTTTTATCAAGGATCTCTATCGTTCGTTCGTTCGTTGCAAGTCCAAAATCACAGTGGAAGATCAGTCTTTAACCAGCTGTAGTTTCATCATCCAGGTTGATCAGGCCTGAGGAATTCCTCCTGGGGACTTGTAAACCTCACAGTCTTCTATAGGGCTAATGGTTTGTGGCTCTCCACAAATCGCAGTTTGGTTGATGGTCCTACTCCGATCTTGTGAAGGGAAGTTCGTTGTGACAACGCCAGTCTGAGTCTATTGAGGTTGACCATGCTTTCCTATCAAGGTCACAGCCTCCGGGCCTGCTAGATGGGCTGTCCACAAACTTGCTTTAGGTTCAACGTAGAGGATGGACATGCTCAAACCACTCTGTCATTGATCCAGGATGATTGATAGGAATACTGTGACTGCAGCAGTGTCATGGATGGGTAGCAAAGTGATTCCGTGGGAATTCTTGATCCTCAAAGGGGTTGGTGGTGGGATTGACTACCAGAGTCATCACATTTCTTGGCGAGCTTGATCGTCGATCTGTCTGAAAGTTCCTCCAAGATTTGCAAGGAGCGATGCCAGCCAGAATTGGGAGGTATTCTACAGGACGTTGCCAAAAAGGCAACCACTAACAAGTCTCATTGCATCATTCCAGAACGAATCAATCTTGCTGACTGTACCGCTGTGACTCCATACTGGTGCAGCGTATCAGCAGTGGAGTATGCCAATGGACAACGTTTGTAGTAAGTGTCACAAGAGCACCCCATCCAGTTTCCTGCGAGGGCCTTCTGAGGAGGTTGACACGAGACTGCGTTTGGCAGCGGACTGCCTTGGTGTGTTGATTGAAATAAGGCTGCGGTCCATTACGACACCAAGGTACTGCGGTGTTGGGTCGTGTCATGTGACAGTTTTTATCTCAATCTAGAGTGATGTTTAGTTATCTTTTTGCGCATCGATTGCCAGGTGGAAAAACAGAGCTCAGACGGTTATTGGGTTTGCTGGTTTCAAGTTTCCATCGGTGGAAGAATTGGCTTACATGATTAGGTCCTTTCTGCAACCCTGTTTCTAAGGACTCAAAGGAGTCCGCAGCTATTCCAAGTGCCGTCTGCCGTCGCGTAGGAGAGTACTGCGAACAATCTCCCCTTTGGCATATATGAGGACCGTAGATGTTGAAGAGGACTGGGTGCCAGGACAGAACCTTGTGGGACAACATTCCGAAGAAGTTGCGCTTACTACTGCGTTGCCATTTGATGTCTCCAGGACGCAAGATCTGTCTTGGATGAGCAGCATAATGACTGCACACGCTTGACTAAGTGATGAAGATTGAGTGCTGGGGTGGTAGAGGCCTCGGTGCCAGGACTGTATCGTACGCAGCAGGTAGGTCAATGAAGACTGCCCCAAACTTCTTCTGGAAGGCTGTCACGATGTCATTAACTTAGTCTTGCTATTGCGTCAGTGTTGATTTGACTCTTCGAAATCCAGCTTGGGTGCGGGGTGGTGGGAAATTTGCCTCGACCGTATTCTTGATCCTGCCGAGAATCAGTCGCTCAAGCAGCTATAGATGTGAGATAGTAGCCGCGATGGGTCTGTAAACTCTTGGGGTATTTGCTGGTTCTTGGCTTCAGGATTGAATGACCTTTGAAGTATTCCATCTGGAGGGAATGGTTGATGTTCCCATGCACAAGTAGAAAGGAGGAGTTGGGAGCCATCGCACAGCTTCGTGTGCCATATTCTCAAGAATTCTGTATGGATATTGTCATTGCCAGGAGCTTTCCATTCTTGAGACTTTAATTGCTTCGGTGATCTCCTCGTAGGTGAATGGTTGGGACCTGGGGCTTGACGGTGGAAGAGGTTTGTAGAAGCTGTGTAATCTCTGCATTAACAGCACGAGAGTGGGCTTCGCCTGGGAGTGTGGTCTTGCCACTTTCCAGTGTGACAAGTACTGAAGCGATGGAGTTTGCAGAGACAGGACATGACTTAGTGGACAGACTACGCCCGGTGGCTTGTTGATGGGTTCCAGGCCTTGGGATTGAGTGGGTAAAGTTGATATTGGCTATTCCTATTCCCATCTGGATGCGTCTCTTTGGCCAAGCAGATCCCATAGCGGTTACCCTTTGCGTTCTCTCAGTATACGCAGTTGGTATTATTCAATACGCTTTTATAACTAGTCGCATCCTTGTCCAAACAGGGGGTGTAGGGATCCTTCTGCCTCTTGGCATGGAACATTTAGCTGCTTGGTGGAGAATGGAGCCGACTCAGAAAATGCATCGTTGATGTTAGATGAAGCCGGTCTGGCAGCTTGGATGAAAAGATTCGCTGGTTGAGTGAAGTTGTTTGAAACTGGGGGATCCATGGGTTCCTGAAATTCCATCTTTTTCTGTAGAGGCTGGAGATCGTGACCTTGATTGTAAATGGTGACCAGGGATAGGGCAATGACCTGATCGAGGAAAGGAAATCTAGGGAGGACCGTTCTGGAGCAGCGGATCGGATTTTTGCGTGGTGAATGTTGACAGGTCGGGACCGGTCCATGTCCCATGGACTGCTAGAATAGAAGGTAGGTGGATCCTTACTATCAAAAAGCAGTGGAGGTCTTGGGCTTCAATACCATCTCAAGAGCTGCTTTGGCCTTCTTTTCAGTATTGGAGTATCCCCATGAGTATTTTTCTACAGTTGAAATCCTCCGCAGACAAGGAGCTCCGCTGAATACTGGAAGGGAGTTGAAGTCTGCCATCAGCTGGTGCGTGGCTTATAGATGTTGGTGAAGTGGGTTCCATTGCTTCAAATTTTAGCCCTGGATCGGCGGAATTCATTTGAAGATTGCATGGGTTGATCCTCACTTGTATGCTTGCTTCACATAGGAAGGCGATCCCATGCTTGTTGTGCGGAATGAAGCAACTAAGGTCCAAAACCTACGATTTGCAGCTTCTCTTCAGAGTCGCAGTGGAGTTTCTTGGGGGAGGATGATATTCACTCCGTTCTCCCTGGTGAGCTGTAAGATGATGTCACGCTTAGCATGAGTAAGACCCTCAACGTTCAGCTGCAAGATACAGACTTTGGTGCTTGCCATAGGAAGTTTGTCCTCTGTGAGTAAGCTCAGCGATTAGAATTGAGGTGGGTCTTCAAGATGTTAATTGTGGTGGTTTAAAAACGCTATTGGAACTTCTTAAGTTGTTGAATCAGTTCGCCACACAGTTTGATGTGACTTTACGGGCCGCCGCGGAGAAGGCTTCCATATCTAATTAATAGGGTTATCAAAAAACAAACTGTCGCTGATGACTAAATTAAGTCGTTGGGGTGAATCTCAAATATATCCAAATTATATGGAGTGGCGAGCATACTGTAAAATGACCATCTTGATAGTACTTTAAACGATTTATAACACTTAATCTTACTTTTCAGAAGCGAATTATTGTATTTTCCAATAAACTTTTACCCTTAGGTAACTATTAAAGCTAAATTGAGTGACAACTATGGAATGGTCGGTCGTATAGCCTGGCAAAATCTCTGTATTGAAATAAATCAAACACTCTTCTGAAATTAAAAAGAAATCTAACTACTCATTTTCAGTGGGATTGGGGTGCTCCAAGTACATTGCTTCACATTTTCATTATAACATCTACATACATCAATAACATTCATTACTTGGATTAGGTCCAAAACCAATTTCCTCGATTTAGGATTATTAAATGAGTGTAGTTGTCGGTATCTAACTTAGGATCAAGAAACACAAATTCCGGTCCCCACAAATAATATATTTGTATCTTAAATTCAATGACATTTTTAATATTGTGTAAAAACAGGGAGAATCTTTATTTGGACCATAAAGTGAGCATTATCAGTGAATCTGTTGTCACAGAAAACTAACATCGATGACCACATAATTACCCTTATCATCAATATGTGTACTGTGAATAAGTATAATCAAAGTTGTTATTGAATAGTATTGTGCTACACCTCTTGACTGTGAATTTAAATAGCTACAAAAATAAATTACCGTCACTCTTTATCAAATTTCTGCTTAAAATTGTTATCAAAATGAGTATCTTGCAGGCAATAAATCATACAGTTTTACTCTTCAAATAGTTAGCACATAAACTCGTTTTTAGTATCTGAGAGAACCACGAACAAATTCAGTGTAATTATTTTAACACTATCTATAGCCATAACAACCAAGCAATAATGTGATAATATAACCACACAGGGGCCGTACGCAGGATTGATTTTGGGGAGGTGCCCTGGGACCTCGAAAAAAAAGTGGACTTTTTTGAAAAAAGTGGATCTTTTTTGATAAAAGTGGACCAACCCCACCTCAAAATGGTCATTTTTGGGGACTTTTTTTAAACGTTTAAAATCATCAAACAGGGACTTTCTTGTCCAAATTGTCTAAATATTGGGCCTTTTTATCAAAAAATTCAGCAAAAAGTGGACGTTTTGCCCTTTTGTGGAATTTGGGGGGGGGGGGTGCGACCCGCCCCCCCCCTGCGTCGGGCCTGTTGTAACCCACATTATTTCTACAATTGTAAACAATATTCCTTTCATGATACACATTGAGAAAACTTTTTGAAAACTTTGTACCCAAAATTATATTTCTCAGCGGAGGTGAGTCCAGCGGCGCTCTGCCAGATTTGTCTTTAAAAAAATAACGCGAGAAAGGCCAATGTCACTGAAATGCTCTCAAAACTAGAATGGGAGCCACTAGAAAACAAGAGGGCAATCCCAAAGACTGACCTTGATCTACAAGTCCGTCCATAAGCTTGTGGCTTTGAACACTGATTACTACTTATCTAAAGTCGAGAGGGGTCTCGACAAGAAGGGCCCCGTAGCGTTTAATAAATTACTGCTGTTAAAGGGGGATGGCCCCGATTTAAGTATATGACGTTTTCATCGTGATAGATTGGCCTTCACCCAAAACTCATCTTGTAATGTTTCGCGCACCACCCCCGGATATTCAATCCTTTTTCATGTGAGAGCTAACACGTGATTTTGTAAGCCCCATACAGTAACGGTGTAAAATTATTAATGGTCGACCAAAATGGGGTACATTTTCGCTCATAACTTCCAAACCACAACATCCTTTGGCTATAAGATTACACAGGGTCAGGGTAAATGAGGGAAATATAGTAGTTTCTTGCTGATACCAAAATGGTGACCACTCCGGTAAAATCTGGGGTTTTCTGGGGACGAGGTATTAGCGATCGGACCATGGCTCTTTAAGGATTGGTAAAGTTTTCGCTCTTCACGAGCAACTTTTGTGCTGGAACTCGTTTGCCGTCAGATGTTAAGGACGCCCCCACTTTAGAATGTTTCCAAAACAGGGATCCAAAATGTCAATTATAAGTGAATGCATCAGTAAGGCCCACTACAAAGAATAAACACGATGGCAGTTTGCGGCAGCGCACTGCATGTTACTCCCAATATGGAGAGTTGGAAACGTCATCAGGGAGATGTTGCAGTATATCACCAGAACCAGAAACCAGAACATGCCGCCATTTCCCCGAGTGATATTCAGGCTGACATCCACCCATTCATCAAGCCCATTCATAATCTTTTCTGTGCTTGGGCTTATCAAGCTAATGAATGAATGAGTTGTTTACCGCGGCATTAGGGATATAATAAACCTAGGAAATGATATAATAATGTATAAATAATGAATTTTTCATATGCTGTCAGCATTTTTTCCAAGGTTGACATTATCGCTTTCTTTAAACCGATATGGTATACGTACAAGAATTGTAGCAGAAACAAGTCAATTAATTTGGGGGGATGCTTTGAAATTAGCTGGGATTTCTGTAAGTTTAAAGAGACATGAGGACATTTCCAGAAACAAGCGCCACCAATTATTTGCACCGTTTTTTGCATATTTGGAATGCTTACCAATGTTTGATCACACCTGAAGTGAATAAGGCGAATACGCCTTCTTTATAATGCTGCATGCCAGTGGCGGCGCCAGACCTCTTTTTTGGGAGGGGGGGGGGGGAAGTGATTTTTTTTGGGTGGAGGGTGTGGTGGCAAAAGTGAATTATGAGAGGAGGCCAAAGTATCAAATTATTTTGGAGATTTTTAACCACACAATATGCTGCATTTGACCCATAATTTGGTGATTTTTGGCCCACAATTAGCCGAAATTGCCAAAATCAATCATTTTTCTTTCGGCGGGGAGGGGGGGACTAGGGGGTAAGAAAAAAATACCCCCCCCCCCCACCGGCACCCGCCAAGGGCTGACAGCACCAACAGTTTTGTACGGTGTGGCAGGAGATATGGTCTCCGGGTTCACAGTCGAGGAACAATGGTAACAATAGGGGCAATCGATTCAGTTAAGTTGATTCTTCACGCAACATATTTTCACGCTTTATTCATCGCCGTCTGTGGAGCCGGACTATGATGCCTGCCTGACTATGATTACTTTCACACCGGGGCCAGAATAATAAGTTTGTCATCATAGATAAAATTGACCGTAGGGCATGTGGACATTCATGAAAAACAGGTGATGACAAAATTATAAGTGGTGAATATTTGCATACGACGCCTTTTTTTCCAAAATGGAGGCCATCTTAAAGGCAAAACACCTAAGTGGAAGACAATGTTGGTGTTAAAAAGTTTTTTCTTTGCCAAGAACTATATGTACAGCTACTCCTAAACTATCAAATGTTGCATGTGATGCCCATTTTCCATGATGGCTGGAAAGTTATTGACACAATTTCGTACATCTCTTATTATCATGATTGTGGTGTGAAATTACAAATTTTCTGGGTCAAGGAGTTTAATAAAAAACTTATTTACAAAATGTAAGATGAAATATAAAATGGAAGTTTTCATACGTCCTATTTCCAAAGGGTCCCAACAATAAAAGGAAAAATCATTTATACCTCATAGGATGATGATTTTAGTGACAAAATGTATGTTTTTAGGTCAACGATTTCAACAGCAATATTCTCAAAACTGTCAGACGAGTCGATAGTCATGTAGTCATGTTACTCATGGACCACCAACGTGACACCCAAAATGTGACATCTTGAATACTCTATATATATTCACCCAAAACATATATCTGGATTTGCATGTGAATTTTGATATTTAGGTCTGTATTTCTTTACTATAAACTATTATTTGTTTGTTACAGATATGTCAAGATTAAAATGGCGGCGAATTTCGAACACTTAAATGGTAATGGTCACGTGTACACCTGTTGGCAGTCAATGTTTTTGGGTTTTCGTTCATAGGGACCATAAAGCGCAGTTAGGAAGTTCTAAGGAGGAGTTACTGAGGATTTTGTGTTGGTATTAATTATCAGCATCTGAATTAATTATATTTTATCATTTTGCCACATTATGCCTGGCATAACTCTAACACTCTTGGGTACTTGTATTTAAAATATTGGGCTATCTTGGAAAATAGTGATACGGTATGGAAATTTAACTACTTAGTTCTCCGGGTAAGATAAATAAATATGCAGTGATACGGTATATGCAAATAAACATCACTTTTATATTCATCTTACAGTTTTGAGGTTCTTATGTTATATAATACGAAATATACGGTTTTCTAAGATGAGATGTCGGCCATCTTGAAAAATAACCGTGTATATAAATTTCCATGACGCAGAAATTCTGGCAATTGTATATTGAACCTCTTGACCCATACAACATACATTTTGACACTAAGTCGCCATAGTAGGGCTATTACCTTTAAGATGACAAATTTCTCACTGTCTGCCAATGCGATATATAATGGTAAAATGTCAATTGGGCAAAATGGTTTATTTCGACGGAAAACAAGAGTATCAAAGGACTAGATCACAGTACGTGGATTCTGAGTTTTCATCGCCCATTGCATAAAGGGAATGAAGTAATTGTTAGATTCTCGTCTTTGACAAGTTTGACATTTCACACAGGTGTCCATTAGCTCTATTCACATTGCAGGAGTACAAGATGCCATCAGCTGGTGTTAGTGGGGGACTGTAGTGCACAGGTCTGATGTGACTGTGCAAATCTGGATAAAATTGTGAAATTGGGTACACAAGTACTTTATGCATTCATAATTAAAAAAAATTATGGAGGCACTTGCCACACCCCTTTCAGGGCCCTTAGCTTGGATTTCAAGTTTACACAGGGGTAACAAATTAAAATGTTCTGACGTGTTGAAAAGCACACCATGGTGTTAGTCTGATTACAAGGATTCTAAGTAGTTTATACTACCTATGGTTTATAGTCAGGAATTATGGGGTAAAAACTGTAAAAATGGTGAAAAGGGCAATTTTGGTTTGTACAGGAGTCGAAAATTAAAAGTTGCTCGAACTTTTGTAAAACGTGGTTGAAATTGTTGGTTGAGCTCATAGAATGAAATATGGGAATAGTTTTGACTATCTTACGTGTATAGTTATTATTCAAAATGGCGAATTAAGTCAAAAGCTATTGGCAGCTATTGGATTCAATTGACCTGTGATCTATTTTGTTGGATAGCGTGAAAACTAAGCATAACAGATAAGGCAAACTATTCCTCATTTCAATCCTTAAAGCTAGGGAAACAATTTGCACCACATATTACCTGAATCAAAGCAGTTTTTAACGTTTGACCCATGTACACGCCAAAATTGACTGTCATCATTTTTACAGTTTTTACCCCATAACTCTGAAACTATAAGCCATAGATAGTGTAAACTATATAGTGTAAACTATTCCTTTTTACAATCCTTGCGATCTGAGAGTGTCATGTGTTTTTCAACATGATTGGAGCATTTCGACTCCTGTATAACCTCGATATCCAAGCTGGGGTCCATTAAGGTGGATTTGAAAGTGGATTTATGGATTATGGATTATGGATTATCAATGCCAAATACTTGTGTGTAAAAATTCACAATTTTATCCGGAAGTGCACACTCTTCCACTACAGTCGTCTGCTATGTGGGTGAATTAAGAAATTAACATGATGGTAAATTTTAAAACTAAATGCCACAGTGAAGCATTAAATATAGTCAGGATTGGAAGGGATAGTACATATTTATCACTGAATTTTATTTTCACCATCTTATTTATTGAAATGGAATAAGTTGATCCAGCATTTTCAAAATCCGAAAACCGGAAGCTGTACAGAAAAAAACCTTGGATCCATGTATTATTTCTCAGCCATTCAAGCTAAATTATAGTATGTTTTCTGAAGAGCGATCTTTGGTGCTGGGGTGGGCAGGGATGATGATCAAAAGTAAGGATGCACTGTCTTCAGGTATATATTTGCCAGTTGTCCAACGATATCACTTTTGTCCAACCTTCGGTATTCTGAATCTCAACAGGTATACTGTCTTGTAAGTAAGTATAAGCTGCCTGTTGCAACCCTCTTTCACACCGACCACTTCTGAATATTTTTGAATTAATGAAGCAGCTATTTTGAATGTTCAATTTAAAAGAGCCGAGAATTGAACCATTTGCGTATTAGTTGCAATGAAAAAAGGCTTTGAAAATCGTGACCTGTGAAATCGGCACCAAGTGAATGGAATCACAAAGCTATAATCTTTGGAAAATCAAGGAGGGTGGCTAGTTACCATCATTGCAGATGACCGCATTATTTTTTATCCTTTCTTTTCAACTTCCTGCATTAATAAGATGTCCTTTTTAGTCTGTAGGCTTTTCGTAAGATTTTTGTTACAATACCATTGGGTCTATGTAATACATTTCAGCGATACAGTAAGGTAAATATTAATCAGGGGTAGTCTGATGGAACCGGAATGGTTAATGTCAGCGTACATGGATATGGTAAATAATTATTTCTTTTGTGGTGGCTTTCAGTCCAAATTCTATCGATATTCATTGGTAAGTAGCCTCCTCGCCATGCTAATGGAACGGCCTGGTCATATGGTTGGAAGATCGGTCTTGGGAAACATCACTTTACGAACTGCTAAATTTTAATATTTATTTCTGCAAAGATAGAAGATACACTAGATATAGTGTGTCGAGTAACCGGTATATTTATAATTGAGCTGTTTAATGTACTATAGTAGGATTTTTTTGATGCATGTCAGTTCATTAAAGTTTTTTGGCGGGCGTGTCGACAATTCCATTCGTTCTGAGAGGTGGACCCTACGTCACTTCTTTTGTTGCTGCCGAATCGTTATGGCCCATAGTATTAAAAAACTCTAAAGATACAATTGACCAGTGTGTAACAGTCAGGCCAGCCTATTTCACGCAACCAGGCCCTAACATGTTTAAAACATTGCTGTTAACTGGTCTAATAATAAAAAAATCGATTGGTGTGGTTTTTGTGTGACGACCAGATCAGAAAGGCCATAATTAAAAAAAATGTTCCTTGCTCAGGAACAAAATATGAAGCAAAGCACCCCGAAATGACTGAAATAAATTTTAAACACAAACCAACTTAACAAATTCTGAGTATTAACTTAGAAAAGAAAATGATACGAATAAGTACTTATTACTCAACTAACGTGTGTTTACGTCACTAAGGAATAGAAGATATTGATACGTTGACATTACTCACATGTATTTAATACTAAGTGTTTTTAGTCACTTATAACGAACTACAATTTTTACTTAAGAAATTAGGGGGTACAAGATCAAGCCCCCATTGACTGCCAATGAGACGTTGACCTCGGTGCCCCCTACATCGGAAAATAAGAATTTAAGGACAGTCAAAAACATTCCTTATTTTAATCCTATGAACTCCACCAATATTTGCACCGTTTTTTATCCAAATTGGAGCAGCAACTTTAAAATTTGACCCCTTGGCAATGAAATGGAAAATGGACCCTATTATTGATTTTTGCTGTTTGTAGCCTATAACTCTGAACTTTAAGGTGTACATATTACAAACTATACCTTTTCTGAATCCTTATGGTTAGACACATATAGATGGTTGCTTTCAACATGATTGGAATCAATTACAAATTACCCCTGTAAAAAATTTGTTTTGGCCCCCTCTCCTTAAGGCACCACTTTAGTAAAATCATAATCTTTAGAGATGTTAGCTTTTAGTTTTAAGGGGGGTGCATGGGAACCATATCATCTGTATATTAGGTGGGCTTGTTCTAGGGGTACTCCCGTTCGTTTGCCAATTGCGTTTTGCACTGATAATTAATCCAAATTAGAAATTAAAAAGGTGGAGGAACTTCAATTATAGGAAAGATATTGGTTTAGTAGTCGTGTAGTTAGTGCCATATCAACAGGCAGGCCCGCAGAGGGTCTAGAGAAGGCCTTTCATTTTAGTTTCCCCGTACTGCACAGTCAACGTGGATTTTGAATATTAATTAGATTGCACTAGTGATCTAAAAAAACCACTCGTATCTGTTGACTTTACAAAAAATGTGTACAAAATGACAGGCAGTAGTTAAAGAACATTTCTTGTTGATCATCCTTTCAAATCAAGAAAATAAATTCAAATGTGATCAAAATTCGGAGCTTAGGTTGAGTAAAAATATATTGAAGATTACTCTTTCAAAAACTTTGCAAATGTTCACTTAGCGAAGTTTTTCAAGGCATGAGGAACCTCTATCATTGAAACCGTACCGTATTGGCTTTTCAAAATATGAACAAATTTAAGGGCCCCCCGACTCAGAGATTTCCGGAGGAGGGCCGCCTCAATTTCCAAAAAAATCGTGTTTTTTGCATGTACCATATGCTTGTCCATATACTAATCACTGGTGAAATTGATAGCTTAATCGAATTCCTTCATATAGAAAATCACAACTTTGTTTTCAAAAAAATTCCGTATCCGGAATTTTTGTTTATAACAGTATCCCTATGGGAGTAATACTACAAATAAATGTTTACTGCATCAAAACCGAAAATCCGATTCATCTCAAATTTCGGAATTGTGCATTTAGGTTACTATCTTAGTTAAGTGACTATTTTTCATTATGACACAAAAATAATTTTTTTTTTTAGAATCTATGAGTCAGACTTCAACATGAATCTGGGGTAAATACAGGGCAGGAACTAGCATTTTTTCACGTCCTACTAAAACGGACGCTACAATATACTATTGTAAACGGTTTATATTATACGGTAATGAATGCGGAGAAAATGGGACGTGCTGTTAACAGGTCGGTCAATATGATATTTAACGGGGCGACTTTGGACCTGCAAATCAACTGCTGATGGTGTGAATGGGAGTTATGCACAATGCAAAGCCCAGGACAATGGAGTTAAATTGTGTTAACAATCAGCGTGGTGCGATACTTGATTTCCAGTATATGTCGGAGCGAAATTGTTTAATTTCTTTCATAATTTTGATCAGAAATTTGCCTTTATACTACAACTGGCTTGGAACTTTATTCTTTTAGACACCATTTATAACTATTTAAAGTAAGTAATACAGTCAGGAACTAGCAATTTATGAACATCACCTTTGCGCGGAAAATTCAAATTGACGTGGCACTCGTGCTCGCTTGTATTTACAGCGTTAAATGTTTATCGTGATTTAGAAACTTGGGGGCAAAGATTGAGGCTGTGTAGCAGACGTCGGGCATCACTGATCAATCGCGTATTGAACGGCTTGAAGAAAGTTGCCTTGTGAAGTTCATTAACGAAGATAGTGTGGGTCGGTGTGTATTCCCGTAGGATTTTCATGCTAAAATTATTTGTTGCTGTTTGGGTCAATAGGACCTAAACGTCAGAAAATGAGGGGGTGCAAATTTCTACTGATGCCCCCTTCTTCAAGGGGGAAAAATGTTAGTACAGGATAAAATTTTAAAATCAGTCCAATTGAGTTTTAATGTACACTAACGCGTTCGTCTCGTCATAAGGATTAGTACAAAAGTATATAGTTTGCCTAGGTTCCAAACTTAGTTAAAGCGGTATAGACCAATAAGGTTCAAGCGTCACCCTGGGGTAAATGGTACGATGTTGTTGAAGTGGTGTCAAATGATTCTTGGTGTCATACTGAAACAGAAAATGCATTTTATGATGCTTTTGGGAAATATCACCATTGCGACATCCAGGGAAATTTATGGTGACCCCCATAGACCATGTAGACCCTAAGTTGCTTCATTTTGCTATGTAATTAGCCATCCAAATGTCACTCACACTGTAAAATATAACATTTTGGATCTGTGAGACAATACAAACAACTTTCCACCAGTGTCAACAAAAATCTGAACATGGGTAAACTTTACCCCAGGATGACCTTGAACATTATGGGGTATAGCGCTTTAACTGAAGGTCGGAACCTAGGCAAATTCAATTATACACCCTAACAAACCAGAATATTTTCTATTCCTTATAAGGAGGACGGGGAAAAACATGTTAATGTACATTAAAAAAACACAATTTGGACTCGATTTTAAAATTTTCCCTGTAGAAAATTCCCCCCGTAAGGAGGGGGAAGCAGGCCGAAAATTTGCACTCCATATGTTTCTGACTGTATGGTCCCTATTGAATGAAAAACACAGAAAATCAACTTTAGCATCAAAATCCTACGGAACTGTTTCATTGACATACCACCCCCACAAGAGGTTGCGGTCTGCTGTCACAAACTATCACTTTACTTTTTTAGAATTTCTTAAAGAGTATTTTCAATTTGTGTGTGTAGTTTGAGGAGTGTGGGTGGGAGGAGGGGTTGTTGCTGGGTCGGTGAGTGTTGGTGCCTGTGGGGGGTTTGTGGTATGTGGTGTGTGTGGTGTTTTGTTTGTATTTCCTTGAGTTATATTATTTTTTCCTTGAGTGATAAGAAAGTGGTTTATACTATTTCGCAATCCTAAAATAACAGGTGTTGTTATTTTAAATCACTTCCTTCTTTGCCAATAAATCTGAGAATATTTTGGCAATTCACAACGGGGTTGGGTTATTCAACAATCGAAGTTCGTCTTTATTAAATTAATAGCTTAAACTGGTGATGAATCGTCGAATATATTTGATTATAAAGTATTTCCGCCATTACCAAATATAACAGAACCTTCAACAGGTGTATGCGTCGAATATTTTTGTTGTGAATATCCTCAAATGGTCGCTTGGAACCACGACAATTATGACTGGATTAATGAACCAGGTCCTGTTGAATACCCTTAGGCATTCTAGATCCAGGACCATACAGCCTTGTATTAAGTAAGCACTGGGGAAAGAAAAGAAATCACTTTCACCCAGACTTACCACCCAGACATGGAAACGATGCAAGCAATTTGCCTTGTGGGTATGAAGATTCAACACTCCACTCCGACTCGCTGCAATTTACCAGCTCATATTGAATTTAAGCTTACATATTCTTGTTATTGCAAAGTTTAACATTTACACTGGCTTGGCCTTCACATCTTATATTTTTTTTCGATTTAAATATTATCGTTTTCCGTCAATCGATATTTTAGCCCCCGTCGCTCTTGAGCTCAATCCTCTCCTTTAGCACTAACTCTCAGAGATATGGATTGTAAACCTGCTTCTTCTATCGCTGATGGCTGTAGCTGTGCCTGGGGTTGCCATTAGTAAGTTAATTGAAGCTTTCCCATGTTTGTATGTATGGGTGTATGTGTGTGTGTATGTATGTATGTATGTATGTGTGTATGTATGTATGTATGTATGTATGTATGTATGTGTGTATGTATGTATGTATGTATGTATGTATGTATGTATGTGTGTATGTATGTATGTATGCGTGTGTGTATGTATGTGTGTGTGTATGTGTGTGCGTGCGTGTGTGTGTGTGTGCGTGCGTGTGTGTGCGCGTGTGTGTGAGAGAGATGGAGAGAGGTATGGAGAACTCTGGGTATCTTTTGTTTTAAACGATTGACTTGCGGTTGTTATAAATCGCAATCACTGGAACAGGCAAATGTTATATTCTTATTTACTCATTTATTGTTTCAATTTCAGTAACAATCAACAATTGTCCGTCAAACACTTTGACTGTGTCGGCTGGGACGTCATCAGCTACCAATGTGACCTGGCCAATAGTAACAGCGACTTCAAGTGTATCCAATGTTCCACCTTGGGCCTTTGAAGGTGTAACTGTGATAAATGCACAGGGTACACAAATTCCTGCAGACAACGGAGGATCGTATCTGGTATCTGGTTCACCATATAATGTGCAGTACACTTGGTGTGAGGAATTAACAGGTTGCGAAGGTTGCTGTGGATACTGTGCTTTCCAATTTGTCGTTTCCTCTGGCACTGGTAAGCAACAGAATGTACTTGGTACTTGGTACTTGGTATGTTGATCCTTATTGCAGCTCGTTGAGCTAAAATAGGATGAAGTGCGAAAATGGCGTCTCCAGCCACAAGGTGCAAGTAAAAAGTAGATGCAGATGCAAAAAAACTGGAAGCAAATCTCAACAAAACAGTCAAAAACAGAACAAAATGTGCACTATATACAGGAGGCAGGAATGGTTTTTACATCATTTGGGGCCATACGGAGGAAGCATAGCTCTGATGGCTGGTAGGGCTGCTTCTCTAAAGGCCGAGGCAGTAGAAATGGTGACCACTTGAGCTGGGAGGTTATTCCAAACACGTATGGACCTTGGTAGTAGGCAAACTTGTAGAGATCTGTAGTTGTTGTTGGGATCTGGTACTTAAGTTGATGATCATTCTTGAAATGTATGTAGCTGGAACAACACATGTTGGGAACTGGATATTGACAAGTTGTTGGTGGATTTTGAAGAGCATTACTTGTTGTGCCAGAAGGTACATTATAGTAATTAATGAAGCTGCCACTTCTAAGCTCCAAATACTGCTTGCTTGCTGGTTCTTTCTTGTTAAACCGGTGTAAAGGAGATATAACCTGCCGGAAGCTCCATAGACGACAACGGAATGAAGCGGGAAAAAATGTTGCTATTGTACTAAGTGATAAAGCCCAGTCGCAGCGAGCGATTTCTGCTCGTTAGCATGCGTATACATTGATCTTGGGTCAAAATCCAGCGCTGCGCACGCCGAACGCTCCTTGCGACTGGAAGTATATCTTAGCTGGTATTCTGAAAGGGAGACTAACTTAGACCTGGGTTTAAACCAGGGTTAGTCCTAAAGAGGGGACCTTCTTTCCTTTAAAAATACTGTGAAAGTTAAATGTAATGGGTGCGAAAATTCCTCATGGATGGGCTGGAACAGCCCATCCATGAGGAATTTTCTCACCCGTTACAGTACACTTATAGAATATGTTGTAAGAAAAAAGGTCCCTCTTGTAGAACTAACCCTGGTTTAAACCCAGGTCTAAAGTTAGTCTCCCTTTCAGAATACCAACCATGGGCTTTACACACAGCTAAACCGCCATGAACCGACGGTTGACATGGTGTTGAGTTTTGAAACCAGACCAGGGATGCTATATAAATCGGGTACGGCGGTCCGGAAAGTGTCACAGACTGCGAAAGATATTATCTAAATTGGTATTGCGGCGTGCAAGAGATTAACGTTTCTCACATAGCATAGAGATGTGTGTAAGTGAAACTAAATCTCAAATATCTTCGGAAAACGGAGGGGTTCTATGGCAGTTTTGGCATCAGAGGGTCCGTTACATGTTTTGTTTTAAATATGTATCGTAATTGGGTCTGAACCTATAGAACGTAGCGAGAAAATTGAACGTTTTTGTCGGGTACTTCGGTACTCGCAGACACGGAAAAGTTAACATGCAATCTCTACGGGCGAATCCATTTTCCCCACAATGCCTTTCGGTATTATTCCAATCTTGAGAATTTTCAAACACTGGTTTCAATTTATTTTTTCAATTTTAGAAACAGGAATTACGTACTTACCGGACCGCCGTATAAATCGGGGTAGTCTACTCAATCAAGAGAGGGGGCATACTGCAAGAAATCAGGCGCTCATCGATCGCCAGTGATAAGTGGCGCTGTGTAATTTACGCTACGTCATCCCTGGTCAATACGTCATACTGTATGAATTAGGTGTCAATAACGTAGCTCATCGAAATTGTATGTGGGTGGCGCTATCACTACGTTGCGCCAACGTCGGCCCAACGTAGTTCCGGAAGTTGGACCAACATTGCAAAAAGACGTCTGACAAACGTCATTTTGGCCAGTGGGCCATCGTTGGTCCAACGTACAAAGTTCAACGTTGGCATAACATTGATCCAAAGTCAGAAATAGGTTGCGCCAACGTTGGCTTATAGTTGGGCCGGTGTCGGGTCAACAATTAGTAATTGCTGTGTTCAAAATTTAACCAATAATATCAAAATCTCTGCGTGTAGTTGTGTTCTGTCTCTATATTAAGGAATTTATTCCTCCATAATATAAGGAATATATTATGTTTAGCTTGTTTCATCAATTTTGAAGGTGAGTGCAATGAAACAAGTTCGATCAGTAAGTTTTGTTGTGTTGTTGTGTGGTTTTGAATGGCGCTTTCAGCTGCTAGGGCTATGTGCGCCAGTATACAAATACGATGTGAAAATCGATTACGTAATTCTATTCATTATTAGGACAAGTAACAGGTGGTACTGCATGAACGCTGCAACTTGAATCTCAAAACCGAAGAGAAACGGTATCTTTACGGAGCCACCAGCCTGTTTTCCAAGATTTCTCCAAGCCTCAATTTTCCTCCAAGCTCCATAGTCGCTGGAAATCCACGCGCCAGTAGTGCTGGTAGAAAAAACGTGTTCAATCTAGGTATCAGGCCAATACCCATATGTCCACGTTAGTTCACCCAGGCTGTCTCCGGCCTCGTGTCCAAAGCTCGAGTCGCTGGGAACTAGACCGTCTCCAGCCTCGCCTCCATGCTCGAGTAACTGCTGGTATAACCAAGCTGTAAACCCATGCTGGGACGACGCTGGTCGGCCTATAAATTCAGAGCATTTAAACCGTGCTGGAACGACCTGGGTAAGCCTGGGGCCATCGTCTGACCACGTGGAGGTGGTTTGGCTGCCCTGCGAACACATACTGTACCCGTGTACCGTTTCTAAGGGCCTTACCAGACCTCGATCAGTAAAAGTAAGACGAAATCTATTCTTGAAAAGATAAGGGATTTTCTATGGTGTCAACAGGTAAAAATTGTAACTTGTGCATGATCGCTTCTCATTTGAAGCCGCAAATACAATGTTCTGCAAAAATCAATAATTCCTCTACCTAAATACGAACACTTAAATTGTAGCACCACAGGAGAAGATTAAAATGGTTAAAAAATTAACAATTTAGTAAGAAAAAATGAGAGGTCGTCAAGACCACACCCCAATTTCGCAACGTTGGGCCAACGTTGTCCTGGTGCTGACATCCCCGAACAAATGGAATCCATTTTAGAAACCTTAATGATCCAAACTTTCAAAACAACCATCTTTAATCAAATTTACTATTACAGACCTTTTATTTTATTTTTCATACAATTTCTATGTTCACATCCCACATTCTCGTCGCAATCCTACGTTGGGACAACGTTGCTTTGCCACCCATCTGTCAACCCAGTCAAAGTAACTTTCATGATCAGTTTCAACATCACCCGGACGTTGGCTAGACGTTAATTGCCGACCGCGACCGTGCCGACCATTGCCGACGTTGGCCCAACGTTTGCTTGCTATCTGGGTATGCTATCACAATAGTATATCGCTTTATTCCGTAAAGCTTATGTTGGATTAAAATCCAAGCTTCTCCCACTAGTGGGGGACTGAGTGAACAGATCTCATGTGAGTGTGCAAATCTGGATAATACTGTGAATTTTGGTACACAAGTACATTATGCATTGATAGTTTTTTACCCCATAAATCCGAAACTATAAGCCATAGATAGTTAACTATACCTTTTGGAATCCTTGTAACCCAGACAAACATATGGTGTCCTTTCCAACACGAGGGCGAGGTGGCCGGAGCGCGGCTAAGGCGCTCGGAACCGTCGGCAGGGTATAAGATCGACCAAGCGGCCCTGGTTCGAGCCCCGCAAGAGTCGGGTTCTTGTTATTACTCAAATGTTCCTTAAAGGTCGGAAGGAAAATTGCATAATCACGCAGCATTTATGTAGTGTGAATATGGAATTTCTCCTCGCCTCCCACCATGGCGTAGAATTTTAGAATGTGGCAGGTATGAGCATGGGTGTCCGGCGCCTCATGGTTCGGAGAGTCATGTTAAAGCTGTTGGTCCCGTGTGTCAGTGGGGTCAATCCTGAGCACGTAAAAAGTTTGCAGACCTTATCGAAAAGAGTAGGGGATCATCCCGGGTCTGTTACCTGTATTCACGGTCTAGGTACCAGAGTCTGTCTGGTTGGCCCCACTAAGGGGCGTTGGACAGTAACAAGACAGGACAATACAACACATCGGAACATTTTAAACTTTTGACCCCTGTATAACCTTGAAACCTAAGCTGGGGGTCCATTAAAGGGGCTTGGCAAGTGCTTCCATCAATTTTATGGATTATCACTGCCTAAGTATGTGTGCAAGAAATCACAATTTTATCCGGAAGCGGACACTCTTTCACTGCAGGCGCCTGCTAACATCCTCCCTCGCTACTGCTGTGACGGGTGTAGATCAGTTCAGAAAATGTATTGTAGTCCAAATTGCCATATGATTGATTTGATATGAAATCATAAACAAAAGTTGGTCAAGTTGTCTAAAATAAAATTTGCATAATTTATTAAAAATACACATTTGAAAACATTTAATCGCAAACCAGTGCGTGTTTAGATACATCAATCACCTGCCTTCAAAAAGCAACAAAAATAACGATACACTTATTATATTGTTGTTACACCCGGAAAAAGAAACATCGATGGTAAACAAAAAATCATGCAAATTAGTTATGTCAATTAAGTCATAACTCCTAAAACACTGATGCAAACAACTTTTCCAAATATCTTATATATTGAACATTTAAACCAGAAAAATCTGATATGTGCTCCAAATGCGTGTTTTGGCTTTTGCTTACGGAGCGACTTTCGATTTTAGATCTGCGCCCCTTTCAAGAGGTTGTAGATATAGCAAACTATACCCTGTCTTAACCCTTTCCCTGGACTTGTGGCAGCTATGATATAATACGCATGGTAAATTTGAGAGCTGCTTTATGCATATTTACACCGGTAATGTGTATTTTTCACTCTGTATTTCATTGTTTTACCTCTTTCTTGGAAGTCCTGGTCCTTCAACATGACGATTTCTGTAGACATCTGGATCTCCTGTACCGTTATATATGAACGGTAAAACTACAGATCATAAATTTGTCAGCTAATTTTTGAATTTCTCGCTGGCATAAATATGACCGATAAGTTTACCGAGCAATCATTCCAATGGCCAATCCCCATAGGAAAACACAGCGCTCACACAGTGTACAGGATTACACGCATTCATGCTTGTATCAATTTCATCACCTGTCTCCTAATTTTGGCAATATAGCGATAAATAAAAAGGGAAGAAGCTGTCGATTTCTTACTATCCTTATAATGTTGAGGCAAATCACAACATAATTACATTCTGGCTTTCCTTTGTCTTGAAAAAATGAAAATGTGTTATAAAATCTGTAAATTAGTCAAGCAACCCCACAAAAATAGCCATTGCTCCACACAGTGAAATATGCAATGTTGTCGCTTTACCTACCAGACACTAGGGCTGTCCTTCCCAATGGAAGTCCACTTCCGTTACACAAAAATAGCGGAGTGTCCTATCTTCCTTTTGATAACCTTTGGTGATATTACTGCAACGCGCAGACTTAAATTGATCCAAATCTTGAACTTCGCACCAGCGGTCTCTACTGATGCTATAGGTTTTCATTGGTTTTTTCTTTTCTTTTCCTTTTGTCTTTTCTTGACAGTTTTGCGAGAGGTTAATATTTATTCTAGAATCATATCCACTTCCCTAGTATTTCTGGTAAAAAGCTGAGATAACGGACGATCGAAGGCGCATGTCAAGCGTTTTACAGGGTGTATGAAAAACAATCTAGCCGCACTTTGAAATGAGGCGGTGTTATGTCAAAATGAGTTCTGATTTTCAAGGTCGTGCTACAGCGTTTCATGAATTCTTATTGTATTATTCAATCTGGGCTACTTCTAGGACAGGTTCCCGGGCAATTTAATCCGTAGGATAGTAGGACCATATGAAAATATGGATCTAAGACCTGCACCATGAAGAAAAAGCTACAGGATAGACTGGATGGCACCTACACCAAGCTTCTTATGCGATGCACAAAACAATTTCATCTTCTGTTGCCCAACGCCGTGCACGATTTGCCGGTCACTGTCATCGAGCGATTGATCAAGTAGTCTCAGACGTCACATGTTGGAAGTTACCTGCCAAAAAAGGGGTCGTCGCCCCTAACTACATGATTGTGATTGCTCGAGACATCCAGCAGGATTCCATCTGATATCCCCAACTTAATGACAAACAGGGACATTTGGCGCTACATGGCTGAACAGGCATCTCGGATCGGCCGTTAGATAGATATGAACATGTCTATGCACCTTGTAAACCCGTGTGAAACATTTACCAGTTTTGCCCCTGTTAATTTACCCCCTTCCCTCAAAATGCTCAATGGTGAAAAAGTTGCATCATCGAGAATTAAGGAGTTGAAGTTTCAAATCATTGTGAATTTCGTTTAAAAAAATATTTCTACTGTTCTGATCCTTTCCACTAAGAAAGTGATGGACGCATGTAGATATATCGCTCTTATTCCATCTCTGGCTTTTAAGCTCAAGTATTTAGGGTGTCGTGACAGTTGCCGATATGAATCCAACAAAGTGTACACTTTTTAATACTTGGGTTCACTGAGCAGCTCTAGGAAAGATTAATACTGCAATAATTTAATATTTCATATCATTTTACGTCGTCCTTTTTAATTAGAGCGAGATACCTTTTATGACAGAATTAGTCGTGTGGGTTGCCGGTGTGCCTGTAAGTGCGCGCGCGTGTGTGGTTGTTGCCTCAAATATTGTCTAGATCTTTATTGCAGTATTTTGCTCCGCATATGGTGTGCTTCTCTATTTTAACAAATAGCTTATGGAAAGGTACGGACGTGTAGGTCAGAGTGCAGATAATGATGCTTTTAGCGTTGCTGTAAATTTGGATGGATCTAGGTCTTTTCTTTCTTACGTATTGAAAAAAATAGGCGTATCTGGGGTGCAGATGTAGGGTCAAAGGTCATTAGGGTCACTCAAGGTCATTTCCATTATTGTCACTTCCTTCGACAATTTACTTAAAGACACTATCAGTGATTTGAAAAATATTTGAAATTGCAGGAATAGCTTCAAAGTGAAGGATAAGTCTGTAGAATTCTCATAATTTTATTTTTATGAAAAAAATGTTCAGATTTAAAAAAAACCAGGAAGAACGCAGTGGTTTCCAAGATACGATTCTCCATTCAATTACGTGTTTGCAGTAAGTGTCCGTTCGGACAGTAATGACTAAAATCTCCGATTGTGTCCTTCTTAGGTTGCTTCTGGTCTTATCATTTGCAGGGTATGTTAGGATACTGTACTTGTTACGTACATGCTAAAATCTGATTTTGATGATTTTTTTCGATTTGCTGATTTAGCAAATCACTGATAGTGTCCCTTTAATTTGAGCATGTTTCGAACAGATGTCTCGATTTGTTTTAATATCAGGGATAACAAGTAATTTCTTTTTTAAGGGTCCACGGATAGTACTCCACCAGAATTGACGTGCCCACAAATCCAACCTGTAATAGTAGGTACATCTCAACAGTCTACTGAAGTTAACATATCCAGCAGCCATTGCACCGACAATGACAACGGACCAGTCCAAGTGACTTACAGCAACCATCAGGATCAGTATTTAATTTGGGATCAACCACAGTTACTGTGACAGCAACAGATTCAAAAAAGTGGAAACAGCGCTCAGTGTACATTTGAAGTCACGTTGCACGGTGAGTGCTGATTTACATTACCTTAAAACATAAGCAAGAACAACCTTAGATAAGAATCCACGATAACTAATATAAAGGCTCATGTTTAGTGCCTTCAGCATCATGAGGTGAAAAATGGCTTTAGCTTTCTACCAACCAGGGCCGGAATAATACATTTGCAATCATAGCTATAGTAATCATGTGTGCGCCAGGTCATACAAATACGTGATGAACAAATTAAAAGTGATGGAAATTTGCCATTTAAACAGAATTGTCTGAGTGATCTGAAAAAATTTTGATAGAAACAACAACATTATCTTTTTTGTTTGATTCGATCATTGTTTGGTTCGAGAATTGGAATGTACAATCAAATTACAATGGCAATAATAGTGATACACTCAATGTCCTTACAATAAAAGTATCCACCTTGAGGTTGATGTCCAGGGTTGGTGACATGATAATTATTGTGTGTTGTCTTGTGTGTGTGGTGTATGGGTGCGTGATGTGTAATACATATGTACTTTAAAACAAGGCTTTGCGACTTAAGGACGAATCAGAGGGTCAGAGTCATTATTGATTATGCAGTGAAATTCAATATTTACATTGCTGGCCAACTGTTTGGCAGGGGTGGATAGGGTCATGTTTTGTCTACTTGGTTTATCCATAGAGGTTTATATATAGGGAGAGTCACTGACCAGCCAGTATTTTCCTTGTTATGAGCAATTACCAATGATTAGGCAATATCAATCGCGATAAGCTGACGTCATTCAACTAGCGAAACCTTCCCACAATGCATATGAAACAGCAAGTGATTTATAACGAAAAAACGGCCGAAACATGGCTCCCAGTCTCATTTTCTTGAACAACTGGCACAGCTTGGCCAGCGCTACAACTTTATTCATTGCACAACTTAACGCTTTACATCGCTTTAAAAAGTGTTAAAAAAAACCCAGTCTGGCCCCGAAAAATATAATTACGGACGTTTAGAAAAATTGTCATATTTTGTCTCACATACGGTAGATAGGACGTGAAGACTTGTATCGTAGAATGGTAACGAACTTCACGGAACGATTAGGTTTCGGCAGGACGAAGCAACACGAGTGTAGAAAGTTAAGGAGTGTTTACTAATGTGTTGTTCTACATAACAGGACCTTTTCATATCAGTACACAGTGCTTAGGACCAATTTGTCCACTTGAATATGACCAGAGTATGCAGCACGTAGATTTTGAGACTCAGTGTAAGAAACGGACCTCCTGGCAATTTCCCGATATGGTTTTTGGTGAAGGTAACGTGAACGGAGTAGATTTCTGTATAAGACCTCTACGGATTTATTTGGAGAAGAGAATGTAGGATCGAAGGTTATTTAGGGGACACGCAGGGTCAGCCCTTGATATACTTTCCAATCTACTTTTAACATGTTGAAGTGGGTTTGTCGACTATCTGGATCTATTGTCTTACTTTTAAATATGAGGGATAGCAATTAATTTCTTGTTAGGATCCACGGTAGTACTCTCCAGTATTGAGTTTTGCCCACAAATCCGAACAGCATAGTAAGTACACCCAACAATCTATTAAAGAAACAAATATTCCAGCAGCCATGCACCGACAATGACAAAAACGGACAGTCCAAGTGATTTATAGCAACCCATCAGGATCACTATTTAATTTTGGATCAAAACTAGAGTTACTGTGGATAGCAACAGATTCAAGTGGAAACAGCGCTCAGTGTACATTTGATGTCGTCGTTTCAAGTTGAGTACCCGGTCGTCGTCTTTTAATATCTATATATGCCTCGGTTTTGATCTATCCTTAATGTCACTTGAAATCTTGTCATGCATTGCATACTACTCCTAAGCCGCGTTCGCTTTATGTTGTCAATCCGTGTTGACAAATCACATATGGTTGTAGAAAGAGGCGTAGAACGGGTCATTTTATCTGTTTCATTTTTAAAGCAATTAAAATGTTTAAAAATGGTGTAAAATATATCAGAAAATAGAGCCAATAAAAACGCTGTCAGTGCTTTATGACAGTACGTATTTGTTGCAATCATATATACCGAACAAAGAAAGACAAAAAGTGTATTAGATAGAGACTACAAATTTTTTTCCAGCACAACGTCTGAAGCTAATGAGACAATTGCATATAGATGCAGATCATTATTTGTATCCCCTAGTATTTTGTAGGTAGTATAGTTAGCTTATCCTCTGTTGCCCTGGTCTCCTTTTACCATGGGTTGAAACATGGAGGGATATCTTTTGTATGGCTCCTCTTCTGGCATCATGCAGTTACGAGGTTTAGAAAAATCCGGGCATATGCAAATGCGGTAATGCAGTAAAGAGCGCCTATGGCCAGCTTGTGTTCAGAAATGTGACCGGTTAAGTTCAAAGTCCACTCGATCGACATCGTCACATCATGATGAAACAGCAGCTGGGCATGGACGCTCTCGTATGGCACGCTCCACCGTATCAAATCATGGCGAGTTTTCCCGCGCAATGTCGAGTTTCACGCGCGCGATGTGTATCGAGTTTTCCTCGCATATGTCGAGTGTGCAGGGTTATATGTTGAGTTTACAGCGTTATAGTCCATTGGCCCTATATACATCGAGTAGTTTGCTCTCTATATGGTGAGTTGACATAAAATCATGTCCAGTTTCAAAATTCGAATATTTTTTCTTCAACATGAGGAAAACTGCATGATTTTTTG
Organism: Ophioderma brevispina; assembly: GCA_023653785.1. Classification (NCBI taxonomy): domain Eukaryota; kingdom Metazoa; phylum Echinodermata; class Ophiuroidea; order Amphilepidida; family Ophiodermatidae; genus Ophioderma; species Ophioderma brevispina. Next base: position 40,656 of record JAMKCH010000744.1, read on the forward strand.
GTTTTGTATATGATAAAAATATCATGGTCGATGTTGCTCATGTTTGAATGGAAAAAAAAATCATGTCGAGGTGATCATGTTGAGAAAAAAATCATGTCGAGTTTGCTCATGTTGGAGGAAAAAAATCGTGTCGAGGTTGCTCATGTTGAGAAAAAAATCATGTCCAGTTGCACTGTTGAAAAAAATCATGTCCAGTTTTTTAAAACTCGGCATGATTGATTCTAGGACCTGATTATTCTGGACATGATTATGAAACTCGCCCAACAGATTCCACTGGAATAGGACAATCGCTGTAAACTCGAACAATATAGCGGGGTAAAACCGATATAACAGCGCATGAAAACTCGCATGAATTGATACTTGAGCGTCCATACTCTCGCTGCACCCCATCTGCATCTGCAATACACCTGTTGTCGTCGAAACTGTCGTATATTGATTAGGGGGCTGAGTTTTTGGTCAAGGCCTTGATGTTCAATCATGATCCTGTCCATAATGTTGCGAAACGCATTTATCTTGTTCCATTTTACGCAGAAGAGCCCAGAATTTGTCTGAAATAATTGTAGCTATTTGGGACGACTGATTGTAGCTATTTGGACTCAATCCGAACACTCTATGACTGTCTTTCCGTATGCCCTTGACCTGCTTGATATGCGCTTTTGACAACCATAGAATGTAGGTAAATTATGTTCTAATGGCCTGCCAGAGCGCACCCACTCTTAACTATCTATCGCCTGATGATCCCAAGTGAGGTGAAACTATAAGCTACTCCAGAACCCTGTACACTACAATATGTTGACAATATGTTGTTCGCAGGATTTGTAATTAATAAACCCTAGGAAATAAGTAGGAATGTTGAATAACATGGGAACTTTGCTTCTTATCTACAGCAACACAACAAAGCATAATGATATAACACCACCAAGCATCAGTGGTTGTCCAACCCGCCAATTCATTCAGCCACTCTGCACGGAGTGGTAAGTACCCGTCAAACTTTTTGCTGCACCTACGGCTACAGATGCATCTGGAATAGCAAGTCATATCTCACCCTGACATAACAACACCTTTAACCTCCTATAGGTTTGCTATAGGCGTTGATATATCTTTATACCTGATAACGCAGGCACTAGGCACGATGGATCACTATCCAGGCATCATTAGTTGTGTGTACTTGTTTTATCAATATAACAAAATATACTGAAATTCTAGCAGCCATGTGTATTTCAAAGCTGTGTTCCTCACTCATTTGCTGGGCGATAGGATAGCGCTCATTCTGCATTGTCGATCGAGAACTCTTATAACGTCTTTCCTGACAATTTGAGCACCTTGAGCAAGAATGTCATCACATTCTGATGGTCTAGTTAGATGAGGCCTGAGTGTGTCCTTGCAACCACTGACTACTGGAAGAAAAGTCACACCGATGGCCGGGTATCAGCTAAACGACCAGTCAATGGATCTGACAATGTCCTTGTGAAAAATAATCCTTCAAAGTTTATGAATTACTTTCAATATTCTCGACCTACTTCCATTGTTAATCACACCGACCAAAAGACAAAATAGATAGGTCCAAACCTCAATTCCGTGACCATTCTCTGGCTAGTAGAGGTGCCCCTAATGTAGGTGTAAATTAGAGGTAAATATAATATGATTAATAATATGTTAATGATTTATTCACAGGTGCTAATGGCCCAACCATATCCAATTGTCCCTCATTTATATACGATACATATTCACCTAACGACAATCAAATCACTTGGATAGAGCCTACCAGTACCGGAGAACTAGACGACAGAACGCATGCACCAGGGACATCTTTTTCTCCTGGCTGCACAGCGGTAATGTACCGATTCTTAGAAGGAATTACAAGTTCCGTCTGTTCCTTTGTGGTTTGCTTATGGCCTGAATCTGGTAAGTAAAAGATACTACGAAAATCTCTAGATTTATTTATTGATTTTAAATCGTTTACATGGCATACTCGGGTTCAACTGAGCTGTAACCTAACCGAGATCTGGACGCAATGTAATATCCACAAATGACGTCAACAGTCAATAATATGCTACCTGTTCGTGAATAATATAAACAAATGAGCAAAATAAATTGCAACGGCGAACGGGCAGGGAAGACAAATAATTAAAACAAATAGCACGAAATTGATCATAATTATAAGGCTGATTAATTTGTTGTACGACTGTCTATATCCTTTAAATCCCTAAATGCCATTTTTTGCCACTGTTCAAAAATCACGGAACGGACCCCTGCCTTGTGTTAGGGAGAAATTGCTCCTAGATCTAACAAGACAAATAACGCTACCTCTTTTTTGTGCTAATCGTTAGATTGGTAGTCATTTTCCTCTACGGACGTAAGGGATACAGGGCATCTTGTTACAGACAATTCCCGTTCGTTGTTTTGAAGGGTCATTTAGTCAGAGGGGTCGTTAGTCCGAAGTCGTTAGTCCGAATTAGCATAAGGGTCATTGACCGAAGGGTCATTAGTCCGAAAATATAGCATAGCGGTCATTAGTCCGCATTGAACATAGAGAGTCATTGGTCGGAAGGGTCATTGGTCCGAATTGAGAATTGAGTCCTTCGTAAAGTAATTTCTTCATTACCTTATGAAGAAATCAGCATAAGGTCAGTTTCGTCCACAAATACGATTTATTTTGTTTTCTTACTGAATGGACCAACACAAATGACGCAGAGTACTTATTTCAACAAATGTATGTGATATTTCAATCACAAAATACATCATAAAAAACAATATGAAGATAGATGATCAGTTCATAAAGTACAAAGACGTATTAACAGTGAAAATTAAAACAGAGTCTGTTGTTATTGTTGTTGTTGTCAATTATCTTATCATTATGACAGCTATGTTGATAATATTTTGCAAATGCACCGTTATTTCGTTTGATCCTATTTCGCGTTTTTTCATCAATCTCGTCTTTAGCAAGCCATTGAGGCAACGCATTGCCTAGCTTCCAAGGAAGTAAAGCAATGCGTTGCTTGGGTTAAAAGCAACGCGTTGCCAAAAACGTTATTTCTATTGGCTGGCTACACACATTGCTTTCGAAAGCAACACCTTCTCGCAATAAGTAATGGCTTTCGATACTCGTCAAGATCATCATTTCTTCTTGATGCTTCTCACTAGAGCCACCATTCCATTTTCGGTTCCAATTTGTAATCAGTTACATATTTCTTTAAGCATTGAGCAAACAGTTTTATTATATTGTTTTATATAACGTTTTTTTTTTAATGTAAACATTTTATTTTATCTGTAGTAATATTAGAAGATACTACTACGCCGGTCTTAGCTTGTCTACCACGAGAAACCGCGGATACATATCCAACAGTAACGGTTTTCGACTTAAGTGATGAGCCTGTTGAAGTTTCGTACAGCCCGCCACCGGGCTCGATATCCCTTGTTGTGAAACACCTGTCTCTGCTACAGCAACAGACTCGAGCGGAAATACAGCGACTTGCAGATTCATTGTTGTTGGTTCGTGTGGTAAGTATTGCCACGTTCGTGACAAATCTCACTTTAGTTGATTGACAAGCAGTTTAGTAATGTGTGTATGCCCACGCTTGTCATGGACTCTTGGTACCACAGATGATCGGGGTCATTGATGTCTGGCAAAATTGCAGGCCATACTATTCGCTGGGTGCCCTGACGAGCCAAGAATGCGTTGACCTCCCTTCTCTGTATGGACGGATGTTGGTAGTCCATGAAGACAAAGCATTTACCATAAGGCAGCAACATATAGTACAACATGTGGACGAAGGATTTCCACGGCGGACCGCATTCAAATTGCCGACAATCTAAACATGTGCGATGAGAAGCTAATGTCAAATGCTGAAATTCTACCTAAACACTATACAGGATACACTGCCTACAGTAGACAATCTAAAGACATGGAATAAACATGCATGCTCTTGGACTGTGCGCCGTGTGGATATATATACTATGATGCATATATTCAACTGTTGCCAGTAATCATTACGATCAGGAAGGTATAACTAGAGGCATGACACAGTCCTTCGTGAGATTGTTCATCAGCTGGTGCAAGCCATCTTCCGTGAATCATCAAAGAAAGAGGAGGATGACAAGCAAATCAAAACTGGCATAGCATTCAAGTCAGACACGGGCAATCGCTATGAAAATGTAACCTGGCTCAAAAGAAGCAAGAATGTATACAAACAGAAGACTGGAATGCGGTGTGGGATGAAGTCAAACACCCCATCATATTCCCTCCAGAAATAGTCACCACGTCACCGAGACCAAACGTCACTGACACCAGATGTGTTAGCAACAGTACGTGATTTTGCAGTTCTGTTTCTTTTATTTCAACCATGTATTCCTATCATTAAAAATTAAAATCTGGGTGCTCAGAAGAGGCAAGAGAAACGCAAATGAGAGGAGGAATCAAAAGGTTCAAGAACAAGGTTTAAGTAGGAGTGATGAAGGTTAGTGAATCAACGGATAAATCAGAAGCAGTAAGTGGATACAACGACCACCCTGAAATGGACAGTGAAATTAAAAATGTGCCATCGACATCATCTACGGAATCCAATGGTTGATAAAGCTACAGATCAAGTTGATATCATGCAAGATCAAGATGGAAATGAACTAGAAGAACAACCATCAAATGCACACAAATCTATCGATGAGGCTATACATAAATGTTGATGTTACACAAGATCAAGGTGGAATTGAACTACTAGACTAAATCCTTTTGCATTGTTATGAGCAATTGCCAATGATTGGGAAATATCGATCGCGATAATCTGATTTTGTCGGTCGCGACATTCGGTGATTCTACTAGCGAAATTTTCCCACAATGCAATACAGCAGCACCGCAATTTATAACTAAAAATACGGCAGAAACAATGTGCTCACGGTCATTTTTCTTTGCCTACAAAAACTGGCACAGCTTGGCCAGCGCTACAACTTCGTTCATTAAACAACTGAACTCTTTTACATCGTTTCAAAGTGTTAAAATAAACCCAGTCTGACCCGCTAAATATAATTATGATGTAATGAAAAATTGTCATATTTTGTCACATACAGTATATATGGTGCGAAGATTTGTATCGTAGAATGTTAACGGAAGTTTACAGAACGATTACATTTTCGGCAGACAAAGCAACACGGGTGTAGAAATTAAAGGAAATCGATGGTTCCCTTAGAAGAACTGCATAAAACGTCTCTTCTACAAGACTTCCGGCGTGGGTCACACCAGGTGTTCCCCAAACTCGTGCGTAACCCTCCGTGTATTCTAACCAGTGTAGTCTCTATATAAACATGACCTTTTAGACAATTTACAACAATGCTTTGGACGACCAATTGGTGCACTCAGGTATGATATAGTATGACGTAGATTTACAACTGTTTCGGGAATGGACCCCTGGTTATTTCTCCGATATTGTTGGTGAGCGATGATCACTTGGCGGTGCAAGAGTCGCATAACATACATAACATCAAGGCCTCTTTCAAGAGCGCGAGCGTCTAAAGTGTCAGCGCATTCATTGGGACAATGCGGAACCGGTGTGAAGTAATCATAGTCCGGCAGGTATTCATAGGACGGGCGTAACTAGACAACAAACGGAATAAAGCGTAAAACTATGTTGCGTGAAGAGTCAACTGAATCGATAACCCTATTGTTCACCATTGTTGTTCCCGGACTGTGAACCCGGGGGACCATATCTCCTGCCACACCGGCTCTTTAGACCCACTTGAAAGGGTTAGATTTCTGGGAGCACCCACTGTATAATACCTCTATGATTACTGGGAGTACGATGTAGGGTCAAAGGTTATTTAGGGGACACTCAGGGTCACTGCCCTTGATATACTTTCCAATCTACTTTAACATGTTGAAGTGGTCGACCTATCTGGATCTTTGTCCTTACTTTTTAAATATGAGGGATAGCAATTAATTTCTTTTTAGGATCCACGGATAGTACTCCTCCAGTATTGACGTGCCCACAAATCCGACAAGCAATAGTAAGTACATCCCAACAATCTATTGAAGTAACATATCCTGCAGCCATTGCAACCGACAATGACAACGGACCAGTCCAAGTGATTTATAGCAACCCATCAGGATCACTATTTAATTTTGGATCAACTACAGTTACTGTGACAGCAACAGATTCAAGTGGAAACAGTGCTCAGTGTACATTTGATGTCATCGTTTCAAGTTGAGTACCCGGTCGTCCTTCTTTTAATATCTATATATAATTTCTGGCTGGGTTTCTGACTATCTCTAAATATTCTTGAAATATTGCTCATGCATCTACTCCGAGCCGCTTTCTGTTTTATGTTTGTCAATCGTGTTGCAAATTCAATATGTGTTGTAGAAAGTGCGGTGAACTACGTCATTTCTTTTTTTATAATTTTTCAACATTTAAAATTGCAAAATATATCAGAAAATAGAGCCAATAAAATCGCTGTCAGTGCTTTATGTAATTTGTACAGCGGTCTGAAGGTAATGAGACAATTGCATCAAGAGAAGGGTATGGTAACCGGAGCTGTGTTCGTCGACCTCTCAGCAGCATACGACACTGTTAATCACAGATGCCTACTCCATAAGATCCTGGAAATTACCAAGGAATCCGCTTGACTGAGCTTATCCGTGGATGCTGGCTAACAGGATGTTCTTTGTTCAGCTAGGAGCGAAGAAGAGCCGATGGCGTAGGCTCAAGAATAGTCCTACCGAACAAGGGAGTGTTTCTTTGCACCTCTGCTGTTCACATATATACCAACGACCAACCTAGGAGTGCAGGAACCCGTCGTTTTATTTATGCAGACGATCTTGGAATTAGTGCACAAGATGCCGACTTCACAGTTGTTGAAGAGAGACTCTCCAAAGCTTTGGATGAACTCACTCCTTTTATGGGAAACACCACCTACGTTGCAACTCCTATAAGACCAGTGTTGCTTTCCATCTACGCAATCGTGAAGCCAAACGTCAGTTTAAAGTTACCTGGTCTGGAACTCCCCTGGAGCAGTGTGATAATCCTGTCTACCTATGAGTTAGCTTGGACCGCACTCTCTCTTATAAGACCCACATTGAGAAGACGAAGAGTAAAGTATGTTCACGCAATAACATCTTGAACAAACTCACTAGCACCAGATGGGGTGCTCGCCCACTTACCCTAAGATCGACGGCACTTGCCCTGTGCTAACTCATGTGCAGAGTATGCCTGCCCTGTATGGGAAAGATCAACCCATGCCAAGAAGTGGATCCAGCGTTTAATGCCTTCATAGCCGGCTTCTCCAGGATGCCTCCGTCCAACACCAACGGAAAACTTGTACATCCTAGCAGGAATTGCTCCACCGACATCCGTCGTAGCGTAGCGAGCATGCAAGAGCGTAGCTGCCAAGTATCCAATGTGAAGCACCCTATGTCTGGACAGATACCTGCTGCCAACCGCCTTAAATCTAGAGAGAGTTTCTAAGCAAAGTCAACTCTTGAACAGTCTCTAAGGAGGTAAAGAGAGTCGCCTTGTGGAAAGAAAGACTTGCCATCAACCAAGTAAATCTATAGGTATGAACCTTGTGAGAATCTCCCACCTGGAGCTGACTCCTTCATGAGCTGAATAATGCGTTGCCTCAATAGATTGAGAACCAGAACTGGCCGATCTAAGGTTTCCTTGCAGAAGTGGGGCTATTATGGAAGCAGATCAGGATACTACCTGTGGTTGTGGAACAGCACCACAGACAATGGAACACCTCTTGGTCTGCCCACTGCTGGAGCAAACCAATGCACAAACAAGGACCTTGCGGAATATTCAGTGAAGCAGCCAGACGTTGTACCCATTCTCTGGCTGGATCATATTGAGAACACAGTGTTGGGACACGATAAGAAGAAGATCAAGATGCAGATCATTATTTGTATCCCCCTGTAGCTCACTTATTTCACACACCACCTTGAACTCAGTGCTGCGTTCGACACGCTTGACCATTTTGTTCTCCTCAGGCGTCTGGATGTGAGGGTTTTGGTATCAAATGAAATGTACTTTCTTGACTCATGTTTCCCATTGTTCTCAGTGAGTTATCGTCGCTGGTAATGTCCTCCAACCGCGTCCGCTTTTGTATGGAGTCCCGCAGGACTTTTCGGTATTCGGGCCGGTTTTGTTTTATTTTAGTTAGATTATATACAATCGCTCTTTGATGTTATTAATCAGTACAATTGTTCGTATCACAGGTACGCCAATGATACTACAGATTTCATATTCTGGGGCGCCTGAGGATTTGTGTCAACTAAGGGAGCTATTCCAGAATGTATTAGTGCCATTTTGAGTAGGATGGGCAGTAACAAGCTTATGCTTAATACTGACACGACGGAGGTTATGACCGTTGGTACAGCTTCTCGTATCAACCAGATTGAGAGTAATACTATGACATTTTGGGACGTGCCATCATCTTTCCGAAGTCTGTCAAGTATCTCGGTGTTCGACTTGCTCAATCCTTATCCATGTCTGAACATATTAGTGACATCTGCCGTTCCGCATATTTATCTTTAAGACAGATTGGGTGTATAAGACCTTACCTATCTGAAAAAGCAACCTCGAGTCTGGTTAATTCGATCATCACCTACCGTCTTGATTTTTGTAATTCCATTTTATCATGTATCAACTCCGATCAACTACAATGTTTACAACGCATCCAAAATTGTGCTGCTCGCCTAATTCTCAAGAAACGAAAACATGACCATATTACACCTTTGCTTATTGAGCTTCACTGGCTACCCGTGGAGTTTCGCATAAAATTCAAACTTCCCGTATTTGCCTTCAAGCATTTCGAAGGAACCTTGCCGTTATATTTGTCATTTGTGCTTTCCACTTACCAACCATCACGTTCACTCCGTTCATCATCTGAGAAGTTATTGAAACTTCCACGGGTCAACCTTAAATCAGCTGGTGAACGCTCATTTCATTTGCTGCTTCAGCTGTTTGGAATTCACTTCCAAATCCCATTCGCAGTATCCCCAAGTTCCAAGACTTCAAACGTCAGCTTAAAAATCACCTTTTTCGTCAAGCTTTTCATGGCTCATAGCGGTTTTGTTTGATTTGTATGTTTAAACGTACTGTTATGGCGCTCTGAGTTCTCTTGAAGATTTTGCGCCTTATAAAAACTATGTATTATTATTATTATTATTATTATTTAGCTTCTGTGTGTAGGAGAGTTAGCTTATCCTCTGTTTCCCTGGTCTCCTTTTGCAGCTCTGCCTTTTTCCATTCATAGGCTGAAACATTGAGGCATATCGTTTGCATGACTCCTCTTCTGGCATCATAAAGATATCCTAGGAAGCTAAATGCAGTTACGAGGTTAAGAAAACTGGGCGTATGCAGATGCAGCTGGGCATGAGCGCTCTCACTGCATCACCGCGTCTGCATACGCTCTGTTTTCGAAACCTCGTAAGTGATGATGAGGGGGATGAGTTTTTGTCAAGGCACTTGATGTTCAGCATGATGTGGCGATCGCATTTACCTTGGTATCCATGTTACCAGATAGAGCATGACTGTCTTTCAGTATAGAAATCCTGGAATGCGTTGTAATGCTGCTTTTGATACCATAGAATGTAGGTAACTATGTTCTAATGGCCTGCCAGAGCGCATACACTCTTATCCATCTATCGCCTGATGATCCCATGTGAGGTTGAAAATATAGCAGATTGCCTGTATTTTGACAATGTGTTGTTGGCAGGTTTTGTAATTTTATAACTCTTAATTTACCTACCTATCCTCTTCAGGTTAAGGGGCTCATAAGGCTGCAAGAACGTATCTTTAACGTACCATGTGTCTGGCTATTGGGTTTGCTTGGTTCCATGTTTTCCACCCAAATATTGCCCTCTCCTTTTCCACTGTTCGCCTCCAGGTTGTCTTTGGACGCACCACCTTCCTTCGGCCTTCAGGAGCCCAAGTGAGTGCGGTCATACAGTTGCACTTATCATCATTCCTAAGCACATGGCCTATCCATTTCCAGCGTCTTGTTTTGACTTCTTGACGTATAGTTTTTTTTTTCCTTCAGAAGCATTTGAAGTGAAATGTGTCCAGCTTTTTATTGTCACTTTCATTAGTTTTCCATGTCTCACATCCATAGAGCAGCACTGATTTGACAATTGGTATATCCTTATTTTTGTATATAAGGTGAGTTTGTTAGAGCTCCAGATTTTTTAAGCTTCATGAATGAACACATTGCTTTCCTTAATCTGCTATCTATGTCTTCTCTCCCTCCTCCAAGCTTGTTGATATTTGCACCTAAGTAAGTGTACTTATCTACCTCATTTAGTTGCTGACCTGCTATGGATATTCTGTCATTGCATTTGCTGTTGATTCTCATAACTTTTGTTTTCTTAGTATTTATTTTGAGTCCTGTTCTTGATGAAAATTCATTCACATTTCATACTTTGGTTTGCATATGTTGAATGTTTGATGACAAAAGAGCAATGTCCAAATCTTCTAATTTCTCTGTAAATTTCCGTTGAATCCCTGTGTTATTTCCTTTGATTGCATTTTTCATTATACAGTCCACAACATTCAGAAAGATAAAACCGCACATTACGTCTCCTTTTTTACACCTGTTTTACCTTAAATCATGCAGACTCCTCGCCAATATCTAGTACAGCGCATTCGCTATCATCATACAAGATCCGGACCATTTTTAAAATTTTTGGTGGTATTCCATAACTTGCCAATATTTTCCACAGGCTTTCTCGATGAGCAGAGTCAAATGCTTTTTCAAAGTCCACAGAAGTAATGTATAAGGTTGACTGCCATTCCTTCACTTGCTCAACTATATTTCGCAATATAAATATCTGCTCAACTGTGCTTCTTCCTTTCCTGAATCCAGGCAGCTCGTCTCTCACTCCGTTCACAATTCTGTCAACGAGCATTCTTCCAAATATTTTACTGAAACAGATGTTAAGGTTATCCCTTACCACATTCTGATAGATCGTCTTTCTTTGGTAATTTTATGATTAACCCCTTCCTGATTTCATATGTTGTTGAACAGGTCAGCAAGCCAGTCTGTAGTTGTGTTAATGTCAGCTTTTAGCAATTCTGCTGTTATTTCGTTCTTTCCACCCGATTACCATTATTTATCTTTCTGATTGCATCTCTAATTTCTGCCTTTGAGATATAGTCACAATTAATGCTATCAATTATGTTATCTTAACTAATGATGTCATCTGTTTACTGGGTTGTTTGGGATTGGTCTGCTTTGTATTTAACTGCATTGTTTGTTTTACCTTTGTCAATGCTTAGAGTCCGGTACAGTTCCTTCATTCTCCCATTACCCGAAGCTTCCTCTGCTTCGAAAGCAAGATCATCTGTCCACTTTCTCTTGTCTTTCCTCATACTCTTCTTGATTTCCTTATCTTTGGTTTGGTATTCGCTTCTGAGTTTTTCTTTGATTATGAATAATTTTGTCTGCTCAATGTTCCCTTGTAAAATATTCCTTTCCTCAACCTATATGTTGAAGTGCATCAAATCTGTTTTTGAGCTCAATAGAGAATTTTGCTTTGATGCTAAATTCTCTTTTATAACTCTAGGAATGTTAAATATCATGGGAACTTTGATTCGTATTTACAGCAACACAACCAAGCATTAATGATATAACACCACCAAGCATCAGTGGTTGTCCAACCTCACCAATTTCAGCCACTGGCACTGGGAGTTCAGTACCCGTTTCTTTTGCTGCACCTACGGCCACAGATGCATCTGGAATAGCAAGCATCATATCTAACCTTGATATAAGCACACCGTTGAACCTTCCTGTGGGTTCTGCTATAGGTGTTGAATATATCTTCACCGACAACGCTGGCAACGAGGCTCGATGTGGATTCACTATCCAGGCATCAAGTAAGTTTTGTTCACTTGTACTTCTTCTATCAATAGAGTGCGAATAAAAAATAATATTTCTCCTCAAGCTTTGTGTTGGTTATAAAGAGGGATATACAGGCTTCAGAAAACGTTTATTTGTGTCATTTGGACTTTGGAGGAAGAATTTATGCATATTTTGCTGCGGGATTTAAAAACACTGTTTGGCCATTTTGAGTCACACAAAAGAAAATCGTTTACATATAGTAACATGGTCTTTTGAAGTGCCAAATCATTGACTCGCTCTGTATATCATAAAACATAAGCTTATTCATAAGCAGCATTATATTCTAAATCTGCGTTATACACACATGATGGGTGGTAGGATAACAGCACATTTTGTGTTGTTGATCGAGACCATTTCTTTCCTGACGATTTGAACAACTTTAGCAAGAATGTCATCACATCTGTCTGATGTTCTAGTTAGATGAGGACACAGTGTATCCTTGCAACCACTGACTACTGGGAGAATAATCACACCGATTGGTATCAGCTAAACGATAAGTCAATGGATCTAACAATGTCCTCACCTTCGAAGTTTGTGAATTTATTTCTCGATCTACCTCCATTGTTGTACACACCGATTAAAAAAAGCTATTTATTGTCATATACCTACGAACAAGGGGCCTCTCAGATACGTCAGAAAAAGAACATACGGTACCTGAATATTTCAGAGTTCCAAACGAATTTAGATTCTGGTAACGGCGGACAATCTCTTGGCGTTAAACCCGTGTAGAGAACTAAACACCTCATGACAGATTGTTCTAGCCTAGCTTGCATTTTAACATAAAAGTAATAACCCTTGATCTTGACCCTGACTATATGGTACAGTGCTGAAACAAAATAGACAGTCCAGCGAGACAGACATATAAAGACAGACAGCCGGACATGTAGACAAACTGATAAAGTGAATGTGCATATAACCAGACTATCAAATCAAGTTCAAGAGCTAATCACACGACTGAGAAGTGCCCCTAGTGTAGGTGTCCTAAATTTTAGAGGTAAATACAATAGCATTTAATAATAATATGTTAATAATTTATTCACAGGTGCTAATGGCCCAACCATATCCAATTGTCCCTCATTTATATTCGATACATATTCACCTAACGCCAATCAAATCACATGGATAGAGCCTACCAGTACCGGAGAACTAGACGATAGAACGCATGCACCAGGGACATCTTTTTCTCCTGGCTGCACAGCGGTAGTGTACCGATTCTTACAAGGAATTACAAGTTCAGTCTGTTCCTTTGTGGTTTGCTTATGGCCTGAATCTGGTAAGTAAAAGATACTACGAAAATCTCTAGATTTATTGTATCGATTTTAAATCGTTTACATGGCATACTCGGCTTCAACTGACCTCGTTCAAATGAGCTGCAAGTTCCCTGTAACCTAACCGAGATCTGGACGCAATGTAATATCCACAAATGGCGTCAACAGTAAATGATATGCTACCTGTTCGTGAATAATGTAAACAAATGAGCAAAAAAAAATGCAACGGCGAACGGGCAGGGAAGACAAATAATAAAAGGAAAATAGGATGAAATTGATCATAATTATGCGGCTTATTAATTTGTTGTACGACTGTCTATATCCTTTAAATCCCTTAATTGCCATTTTTGGCCACTTTTCAAAAATCACGGAGCGGGCCCCTGCCTTCTATTTAGGGAGAAATTTCTCCTAGATCTCACAAAACAAATAACGCTACCTCCTTTTTTGCGGTGATCGTCAGGTTGGTAGTCATTTTCCTCTAGGGACGTAAGGGATACATGGCATCTTGTTACAGATACTTCCCGTTCGTTGTTTTGAAGGGTCATTTAGTCCGTGGTGTCGTTAGTCCGAATATAGCATAGCGCTCATTATACCTAGGAGCCAAAGGCCTAATTGTAAGGGTTTGGGGGATACCTCTGCTGTCACAACAATTCATATACCAAAATGTTCCTGTGAAATAAAATCTGGGTGAGCCATCTTACAGATGTGGATGTTAAAGTGACCTTTGACCCACAGAAGAGACAAAGGTCAAAACCTCTTTTCACCATAAACATCATTTCTTAAGTATACCCATATCATGGCGAGATCTCAGCGCAGGCCTTTTCTAAGGTCTGCCTTGACTATAGCGTCATTGAATGTGGAGGGTTTTCCAATGCAAAAAGTACCATCATTGCTAATTTTGGTGTAAACAATCTCCAATGCGATGTCTCTATGTCTGCAGGAAACCCACAGAGGATCGATAACCACCGCCCACCATAACACAGGAATGTCTTTGCCCAACCGATAAGACCACATCGCATATGGACGTGCTGTTAAAATATCAGAACAGGCATCGCAGTAGAAGCAACCTCAATGTCTGATGAACAACAGCTGCGAAGTCCTCCAACCATTGAGCTTAGTTCTGCCATAGTTACATCTGTCTACAAACCCTCCATCAGTAGATTTCCGCCCCTCAACTCAGCCTTGGGCATGCCACCAAACCCACTTCTTCATTGGCGATTTCAACAGCCATAGTACCCAATGGGGCTACAATGAAACTAACAAATTTAAGACGGACAAGCTGTCAACATCTACGTCTCCTTCCCGACTCTAAACTGCCACATCATGTCATTGTGGCCCGTTGGAAGATAGGTTACAACCCTGATCTAGCTATTGTTTAAGTAAAACATCTCCTAACCTGTTAGCAAGATTGTTCTGGATCCTGATTCCCACTAACTCAAGATCGACCAATCGGTAATCCAAGTCAACGCTTCAGTAAGACCAAATAAAGTACCTTTTAAGCGTCGCTTTAACTACAGAAAAGCAGACTGCCAAGGATTCACTGATACCCTGGATCAGAACGTGAAGAGGATGCTCCAAAACCCCACAACTAATGCAGCCCTTGTATACCCTCTACACCATACCCGTACCCGTACCATACCCGGGTACAAATTGCGTACCCGTACCCATACCCCTATGTCTCGGACCTATACCCGTACCCATAACTTTATAACATGCTGGACCCGGACCCGTACCCTGGTCTCGGACCCGTACTCGTACCTGTACCCATGGTCTTGTACCCGGACCCATGGTCTCTGACCCGTACTCGTACCCGGGTACCCGTACCCATGGTCTGGACCCGTACTCGTACCTGTACCCATGGTCTCGGACCAGTACTCGTACCCGTACCCAAGGTCTTGGACCCGTACCCGTACCGGTACCCATGGTCTCAGACCCGCATCCGTCCAATACCCATGGTCTTGTAACCATACTAGTTTCCATATTGTTGTTGCCATACTTTTACCTGTACCCTATGTAAAATTTCAAAACAAAAACTGGCCCGGTATTCTTTTGTTTAAATGGTATAATGGAGTTTTTAATTTGGTTTACTTTGATTAAGGTTTAAGGTGCACCAGGGGATTTTAAACACATCGGTGGTCCCAAGAAATATATTTTTTGCCACTGAATGTTTTAAGCTCCCATCTGAAGGCTACGCCAAGTAATTAAGTTCTTTGGTCAAAAAAATGAAATTTCAAATTTTTTAGGTTTTTTCTTTTTTTAAAATGTTTATATTAAATATATAAGTAAACTCTAATTTAACCTTTTGTTTTCATTCACTTTTCCCTTTGATACTAAACATATTCCTGATCTCAAATACACAAAAATCAAAATGTGTATCTCTTGCTGCCTGCAACCTTTAAGTTATACATCCCAAACTATTTTCATCTATCACAGTTTTTTGTCACAAACATTTACGATACACCCATGGATTTAACACCATGCACTATGCATTACTATGCACCACGTATGCCTTAGTGCTTATCACATTATTTGCACTATTTGAGCCATTAACTCTCCCCATATGAAATGAACTTTTACCCATAGGGGACACTTTACAATGTACTGCAAACAAACTAATTTGATATGACATATCTTTGAAAGTACTGATTTCTTTCCTTCTCTCCTTTTCGGCCACTTTTTTCAGTTGCTAATAGACTTATAAAGGATTCCCAGGACTTACCCTTATTCTTAATCGCTCATTCCTATTCCTGCCCTGCAAATTTTCAAATAAAATTGACTCGTTCTTCAGGTGGATCACTGCTAGTGGTCTTTAAGTTTTTTTGGAACCTTGCACTTAATATGAACCATGTTATACTCAAACATGGTCTGTACCACCCGTACCCAAAGGACTCGTACCCATACCCATGGCCTGTACCCGTACCCATGGGTTTGTCGTTAGCGGGACCCGTACCCATACACGTACCCAGGCCTTGGAGACCCGTAACCTCTCCCATGACTTGATCACAGTTGGAACCCGTACCCGAGACCCGTACCCGTGGTCTGGGACCCGGACCCGTACTCGTACCCACGGTCTCGGACCCTTACCCGTACCCATTGTCCTCGGAGACCCGTCCACCTACCCGTACCCATGACCTTATCAACTACAACGTCTGCACTATGCCAAATTTGCCCAACTAGTGAACAGAACTGCCCGGAGATGAATACCCAAAGGCGTAGGACGGAATATATACCAGGCCTTTCCAAGGAATGTCCTAAGAATATCACGAGTACATCGCCATGTTTGAAGCTGATCCTTTTTCGGCTGAAACAACTGCTAAATGTGAAGGAAGTTTCGGAGAGGATCTCCATGAAAAGATCAAAACCTTCATACTTTAATTGAACCAATCCACTCGATTGACCCATAACAGCAAAAATCATGGTTTCACCATCCAAAGCTCCCTGGGATCCAACAGAACCTCCCCAGCAGCCACATGTCACACCACCAACCAAGTTGCCCACCAACTGCTTTTAAATGTCAAGTGCATCAAGAAACCCAGAAGATCAAACTAACCATAAGAGGTATATGGTGACCCTAGTTTCACTCGCCCCTTCAACAGACATTGGAATCTGGCATTGCTAAACTTCGACCAGAAAAGCAGTAGGCCTTGGCAACATCTCACTGAGCAGCCTAAAAATCTCGGCCCAGTAGCAAGGAATGGCTTCTTAGCCCTTACAATTGCTGCACCTTATTTCCCATAGGTTCCTAAAGTCTGGAGGAAGCACATGTCCATGGCACTCCTAAAAGACCATCCAATCCAAGAGCTACAGACCCTATACCTACAAACGTCTCCTGCTGAACTCGTACGGACTTGTAGACAACACCTCAAACCAGAACAAGGTTTCCGGCCAGTCAATCAACACCAAGCCAAGTACTCACCTAACTCAACACATTGGATTGTTTCGAGAGGTTATGGTACCCGGACTGTGTTCGTTGACTATCAGCAAGCGTAACGACAAACTGTTAATTCACCAACGATGCCTATTCATGATTCTGAATTAACCAAACGGACATCCGCTTGACTGAGCTAATCCGAGGATTGCTGGCAACAGGATGTTCTTTGTTCAGCTAGGAGCGAAGAAGAGCCGATGGTGTAGGCTCAATAATGGTCCTACCACAAGAGAGTGTGCTTGCACCTCTCCTGTCAACATCGATAACCAACGCCCAACCAGGATGCAGGAGCCTGTCGTTTTATTTATGCAGACGATCTTGTAATTGCGTACAAGATGCCGACTTCACAGTTGTTGAAGAGAGACTCTCAAAACTTTGGTGAACTCACTCCTTACGTGCAAATCCATCTAGACACATGTGTGTGCTTTACATCTCGCAACCCACACACCATTTACGCTCACCATAGCATCTGTAACTGCTGGACACACAGCGCCAACCGAATTCCGTCCGTTTCCTCCGCATCGCTAATTGCCGGCTATCTTAGACATCGCTACGACATGGGACTCCCTAGCAGGCAGACGCTGTTTAGCTCTGCGATTAGCTAAACAGAATGAAAAAAAAAATACCGTTTTCCGCGGTACCTTGTATCGCGAAATCGATGAATCAAGTGGTCGATCTGATGTTATAAATGGGTTTCCTGCCAAAAATACCCCTTATCTCACTAGTTTTTGTAGCCTGGGGCGGTGGCATGACTTGATCACAGCAATCGAGAATATAGCCAGCCTGATAAGGCAAAGAATTTTTTCACGTTTTTTTTTTTTTATTCGTTTTTGAACAGTCTCTTAGGATGTCAAGAGAGTCGCCTTGTAGAAAGTAAGACTTGCCATCACAAGTAACATATATTGGTATTGAACCTGTGAAGCAATCTCCCACCTGGAGGCTGACTCCCTCATGTGCTGAATTGCGATGCCTCAACAGATTGAAACGGCATAAATTGGCCGATCTAAGGTTTCCCTTCCTTGCAGAAGTGGGCTATCTGGAAGCAGATCAGGACACTACCTTGGCTGTGGAACAGCACCGCAGCATTGAATCTTTTGGTCTGCCCACTTCTGGATCAACATTCACAAACAAGGACCTTTGCAGAATTCAGTGAAGCAGCTAGATATTGTACCCATCTCGGGCTGGATCATATTTGAGGACCACAGTGTTTGGGACCGATAAGAAGAGAAGACCGACATGTAAATTTTAAGAAACAAGAATAAAAAACAACTAAAGAAACATCTCCTATTTGAATTATACGTCAATTCCTTGTGTAATTAATGTTCAAGAACCTAAAAATAATTTTTCTGCAATATGGTACTGATTTAAACAAAGAATAGCAACCTTATCCTCCCAACACCATAGGGCGGATCCAGGATTTTAAAAACGTCAAATTACCGGGGGGCTGAAGGCTGAAACTTGTCCAAAATTGGCTGATTTTGCAATATTTCCAGAATACCAGGAGGCGCGCGCCCTCTCCCTCGATCCGCGCCCTGAAACACTAATACTCCATTTCTGTTACATAACAATCCACTTTTGACTACAATGTCAAATATTGTCTAACAACCATGTCAAAGTTTCTCCATTCTGATTGTGCGCCATTTCCACCACGCCAAAAGTAATTTTTTAAATGGATATTTTAAGGAAAAAATGTGTCAACACAAAATATATCCATGTATTCAGGTGATGTTTTCAATCACAACAAAATTGCACCTTTTCACATAATTTTTTGATCATATTTCCATTACACACATTTTTTACAACGATGTTGTGGAATATGCTAGGAATTTTTAATTTAATTGCCAGTTGTATATTTCAAGTTGGGCAGTTACCATGGCAACAAGCATTTACATCCAATTTTAAGCCTCAGTGAACTGAAAAATTTGGCTTAAAATAAGATGTAAAAATTGTGGTTCCATGTAACTGCCCAACCTGATGATTCTACAACTACCAACTACCCCAAAATAAGAGGTGTTGTAAACCAATAATTTGGAGAAGTAATAAAATATGTTTCAAAAAGTATTTGAGTTAAAATGAACATTTTTAAAAAATACAAGTTTTGAGTCCAGAATTGACAAAATCACTAAATCGTCATTTTAATGTTTTTTTTTCCTGCCTGTGATGGTAAAGGTGTCATAGGTAGGTCACAGGAAAGGTGCTGTGGGATTTTTTTTTACTTTTGATCCGAACATCCATCTCAGTACATTGATGCCTTTTAATGTCATTTTTTTTGAAAAAATCCCATGCCAAAAATAATTGTGGGGGTAAAAATCAGTCAAGGTCAAATTAGTTTACATAGATTCAAATGTGGGTGTCGATGCGAATTGGGGTGTGGGGTTATATATGGATAAGGGTGGGGTTGTGGGTTTTACGCGTACCTGATCTTCAAGTGTATGAAATTATTTTTGAGTTATTTTACACATGAAAGGTGCAATGTCCAATTGTATGTTCATATAAAGAGATGTTTCTTACAAAATTTTACAGTAGGATGTTTGTCGTTCGTTCGTTCGTGCAAGTCCAGAATAACAGTGGAAGATCCGTCTTTAACCAGCTGAGGGTTCATTCATCCAGGTTGATGCAGGCCTGGAATCTCTCTTGGGGACTTGTAGACCTCACAGTCATTTATCATGTGGCTAATGGTTTGTGGCTCTCACAATCGCAGTTGTGAAGTTCTACCTCCGATCTTGGGAGGTAAGTTCTTTTTACGACCAAAAACGCCAGTTCTTTGTCTGTTGAGGTTGACCCATTTCTTTCCTATCAAGGTCACAGCCTTTGGGCGTGCTAGATGGGCGTCCACAAACTGCTTTAGGTTCAAAGTAGAGGATGACATTGTCCATACCATCTGTATTGATCCAGGATGATCGATAGGGATACGTGACTGCAGTCATGATTGGGTAGCAAAGTGTTCCGTGGAATGCTTGATGCCTCAAAAGGGTGTTGGGGTGGCATTAGGCTACCAGGTTCATCACATTTTCTTGGCTGGAGCTTAATCGTCTGAAGGTTCCTCCTAAGGTTGCAGGTCGAGCTATGCCAGACAGAATTGGAAGGTATTCTTACACGGAGTCGCAAAAAGGCACACCACTAACACAGTCTCATTGAATCATTCAGAACGACATCAATCTGTGTGAATGTACGCTGTGACTCCACACTGGTGCAGCGCATTCAGCGGTGGAGCATGCCAAGGCACAGTGATGCATGCAAGGGCGTCAGGATGCACCCCATCCAGATCTGCGAGCCTTCCGAGGAGCCGACACGAGACCGCGTCCCAGCAGCGACCGCCCTAGATGTTGAAATTGAAGATAAGGATGCGGTGCCATTGTGACGC
>JAMKCH010000745.1:0-77020 GCA_023653785.1 Ophioderma brevispina
ATATTTGTGATTTTACTACATTAAACACCGCTCGAAATAGTCAAAATATTCAGCTCTCCGCCCTACCTCTATAAAAAGGAAAACCGTAGGGAATTAGGTAGAACTTGTAATCCGTCACCCGAGCTGCCTACACGCCAGCATTCAGCATGTGCATGAGCCCCGATCCAAACTGCCGAAAGCTATAATGCTATTTCATACTTTGATGCGAAATACTATATATAAATCCCAAAATAATCAGAAGTGGGTCGATTACTCCTAGGTCGAAAACACTCAATATCGCGGTTAAATTGATGATCATTGACACTTGATTGGCTTTCACAGTACAAATACACACCTTGTGGCCAGAGAGGATTCGTCGTCAAATGGCCCGAATCCTGGCCTGGTACTGTCATAGCTAATACGTGGAGAAAACACCTGCATCATTACGCCTTAAATGCAATGGCCATTTGCCTCTTAGCAATTAAGTCGAATTTCATTTAAATGAAATATTCCACCCACAGTTGACGCCTTAAAGAGATGTGAGCCCCATATTAAATGCATGATGAGAATGTGAGATTTAGATCTTCAACTAAGTGTATTATCAACTGTTGATAAAACAATTTACTTAGAATTGAAGTCCTGACCTTACCTAAATTCTCACCATTCTCTTTCCGTTCTCGCTACTTTGTTCTTTCTACTCTCTTTTCCTGTCTAGACCTTTTCTTCTCCTAACTGTTACTCTTTTAAATCTACCACTTCTAAAAATTTATTGTTATCGACTCCTTTCAGTTATTGATGTTAAGTTTCAATCACATTTCAATAAACCGTAATAAACTTAAGAAATGAAGTTGATCGATTGGGTAAGGTACAAATGAATTTGATTAAAGTACGCAAATCAATGCTCAACTACCTGTTCCAGAACAAAATTCCAATCTGTTTGTACCTAATGAATTCATTATTTATTTATGTAACACTTTAAATTATTCAATGGTTGGTATCCTAAGGCTTTACAACTGGGGATATGCAAGTTGCAGTTTGATGTTTTCGCGATGTTAAGAATTCTTTTCATGCTACAATCACTTGAGGACTGCCGTGTGTAAAATAATCGTACAGGGAATGCAGTGATATACAAATCTTACAAATTCTGGCAAGAGGTGAGAGGTATTGGACAAAAATAATTCTCTGGATTTTTACAGTGAGAAATGTGTTGTATTGAAATGAAAGTTAGTGAAATCATTAGATCATCTGAAAGCTAATCGTTTACGTCATAATTAAGGGGCCAGCTGAAGTTAAAATCAAGTGATATTTATGGTGTTACAATTTCTTTAATATTGGAGTAGACGCTATAAAGACGCTATAAAGTATACATTCGTTCCTGTAGACAAATTACACATGCTGGGTACTTATTTACAATGGAAAGACGAGGACCTTAGCTATCCACTGGTATCATATGCATCGGGTGATTTATAACGAATTCCTGAGTGGGGAGTAGTAAGCCTCTTAGTTAAATTCGTCTTACAAAAATGGCTGGTACGACGAAGTTTAAACCTTGACATCTTGAAAGGCCAAAGCAGCATATTTGCTGGCAGGCTTCAAATCTCAAGGTTTATGACAGATTTCAAATCTGACAGGCTTCCAAAGGTTTAACTGTGAACTCGTAACATCATCGTTGACCAAGCATTCAGACATCTTCCTGTCATAACAACCCAACGGTTTTCTTTTTTTACAAAAAATCCACAAGAGCGTCTTGGAGTGGAAACCGCAAGGTATGTGACAGAGTACAGACAATTATGCAGGTCACACATTACCAGCACCTGTGAAACCCTATACCTGATGCATCTCAACAGATCCAAATGAGTCTGTCTTTTGAGCCCCCAAACCCACATGATTGCTAAAAGAATGCACCATCTCCATCGCCCTGCTTTGAATGCTATCAGGGATTTGCTTAAAATCGAAAATAGAAAAACCATAGATCATAATCATCTTAGCTACCTGGAAAGCGTTTTGAGGTAGCCAATGCCGATCTCTAGTGCATGGCGTCATACAGGTGGTCAAGTAGGTCCAACATAAGTGGTCATCTATCAGATCCAAAAGTATCTGATTTTGGGTACAGCAGAAAGGGGCTGGTCCTTCCTATATAAATACATCGACTTGGAGAACGTGAGATTTTGTTAAAAAAACCAAAATTGTTTGTTTGTGGGGGATTTGAAGGCCTAAATTTCCGCCGATTATGAGGAAAAAATGGCCTTCCTTCTGATATAAAAATTGATACTACTTCTGGGTAAGTCTGAGGCCCCAAAGACTTTAGTAGTAAAGTTACCCGCAAGTTGTAAAGCTGAGAACATCGCACTTTTTAAATACGAGCGATTTTTGTGCAAAAATTTCAGGATCCCGACAATGATGTCTGCAAACCTTTAATGTCCGTTTTCGACGAAAAACGCGTTTATATTACGGATATTATGCAAACAACAATTGCGATGCACTATTTAATTAAATTTAGGGAAATGACTAAACTGTGATTTAACATAACCTTTCGTGGACTGTGAAAGCTGATCACACATAGAGTCAATCTTCTATCTATTTGGAACTCTCGTGTATTATGCTTTTATACCGAATCCTCTCTGCGTACGTACATTGCCCGTATCCCAAAACAACCGAATTACGAGAATTTGGTCGTCCGCATGCAAATAAAAATCCAAGGCGAAAGACGGCAAGCCCGAGGCCTCTTCCCCTTTTAAAGTAATTTCTAAACTTTTGCAGCATGTACAATGAAAGTTTTGTCGACATTTCTGTATTCGACTTAAGTAAGCATTTAATAGCACAAATGCCATTTTAATCAACGCAATCCATAATTGCGAATCGCTTTTAGTAGGCTAGTCTAACGATACTTTAGTATTTGATGTACGAGGGTCAACGACAGCAGACAAATGCCTCGGAATGCAGATTCACCTAAGTGTCAAAGAAATTTCGTGTATAGTTTGGCGAACTTGAAGCCAAATGTATCCGCAAATGGGGTTCTCTGTCATGTTGATGACGTCATAAGTGTTTGAATATAAACTAAACTAACTCTATCTCGTTGTCTTCGCTAATGACACAGTCCTTTCCACTAATCAATGTCGAATGTTTACATTACCATCAACAATCGCTGACATTTAGCAATTATTTGATGGATATTTTATTAACACATTTGCTGGCAACATTTTACTCGCTATTAGTGCCATTTCTTTTCGCACATATATTCTGTTATCAATCTTAAGGTTCACAGCGACATGCCAGTAGGTAACAGCAAGAACAATAGTCCTTATCTAGTTTCGTAATTGATGGGAAATTAATCGAAACCGACAGAGAATTTTGCGTAATTCAATGGGAAGGTAGAATGCTGCCGCCGGTGAAGACATAACACGGCGCTTTCACATAATTTGGCATGAACTGAACGCATCATGTCTGAACGAATCACTACCATCGCTTGACTCACGAAGTTAAAGGTGACATGAGGAATTGTTTTTTATGCATATTAATTTCCTCAACCGAAACGTTGGAAGGGTTAATTGACAACAGGTGCAAGAAACCGCAACCTTGTTTTGTAACTGTCTGCTATCGTAATCGTTCCCCATATAAAAACCATGCTTTGACTTTTCTGTCGTGCACGACATAAACTACTAAATCATCATCTTATTCCTAAGACGGCGTATTCGGCTTATCACTTCAGGGTTATCTAATTCATTGGGAAGCATTCCAACTATGTAAAAAACCTAGGTTCGAAAAATTGGGGGCGCTTCTTCTGGAATCTCCTCATGTCTCTTTAACGAAGGATGCAACTCCCGCACCTTATTAGTATACTCAATAGCTACAAACTAGTTCAAAAGGAAATACACAATAAACTGAAATTTTATTAATTTTCTTATGCCAAAGGATTTAAGGTTAGGATTAGCCTTAGGTTTAAGCATAGATAAGAGATGTATATATTACGACGGCTACACGGCGACGATCGAGATGATTGTGTAATTGCTGACATAAAAACCTACTCACTGCCTGACTATGACCTTCCATCACACCTCTCGTAGTAAGAACCACACTTGGATGTGGGTAGTTCATATCAACAAAGGGTACAAAGGCAGCCATAACAGTACTAAACTCTTCAGCCTTGGAGCTGCTGGACGTGTACTAACCTTGACGTCTTGAGCTGCTGGACTTAACAATATCCCAATGCTCTTCAAAGCTAATGCTGTTTTACCATATACGCCCTCCAGGTCAAAGCCTAGAAATAAGCTAACTCCGCTATGTTCTATGAGGACTTCGAGACCTTGCTTGAGTTGCTCATACCCATCCCAGAACAATCTTCTTATAGTTGGTGATTTTAATTGGCATATCGATGCGGCAGGTGATACATCTGCAAGCAAATTCCTTGAGATACTTGAAGCCGCAAGTCCCTTCAGCAACATGTGAATACACCTACCTATGTCTCTGGTCATATCCTTGACCTTGTCATTTCACATCAGATTCTGAACATTGTCCCTCCACCCTAAAAGTTGTTGGTGGACTCCCATCTGTTTCATAGGTATTGTCCACTTGGTCTCTTGAACTTTCAACCTCCTAGAGCCCTCAAGAAGAAGCTGTCTTATCGTAAGACCCGTGAGATCAACATCGACAATCTGATCTGGGACACTCAAACAACTTGCTTTATGCAATGAGCCCGCTGACAATCTTGAAGATCTTGTTAATCATTTATTCAGTCACTGCATGAACTGCTTAACATCTATGCTCCTGTACTTACCAAACAGTTACTACTATTCGCTCTCGTGCTCCTTGGTTCAGCGATGACCTTCGCCGCGCCAACACAAAAGCGCAGGGCGAGCGTACGTTTGCTAATCACAGCTTGAAGTGATCGTCAGATTTACAGGAAATCAGTGCACTGTACAAGCGCCTTCTCGACTCCGCGAAGGTGAGCTTCCACAGAGAGAGTATGCATTGATAGCGTACCTAGTGATTTATTATGGATTGTCAATCAAGCTAAACCATCCAAACTTGGAGCGCACTCTTCCATCCCACAGTCTCCTACAGAGCTCTCGGAACGCTTCGCTGACTTCTTTGAGGGAAAATCCGCAGATTCGTAAAGACATTGACTCTTCTGAACAGCCTGTGCTTTCAGTGAAGTGAATGAGACATTTTTACGTTCTTTTGTAGAATTCTTGATGACACAGGAAGAGGTCAGAAAGCTGATCATGGACTCTCCCACCAAGAGCTGCTCTTGACACTTTTCCACGTGGCTTTTAAAGAGGTGCGTAGACAGCCTTTTACCAGCACTCACATCTATGGTGAATATGTCTCTGAAAATTGCACCCCCCCCCCCGTTCCACTGGCCTCAAGACCGCCAAGTTGTCCTATCCTGAAGAAGTCTAACCTTGAGAAGATACACTAAAGAACTAGATACCGGTTTCTCATGAAATCGCTGCCCAAGCTCATGACGTTGTGTGTCTCCAATCAAAGTTCAAGATATATGGCTTCCACCAACCTTCAGCCGTGCTCAGTCTGCTTATCGCACCAACACAGCTGCGAGACTGCTCTCTCCTATCCTAAGGATCTGCTCAAGGCGGTTGATAAACAGCAGGAAGTAATCCTTGTTTTTGTTAGACTTTAGTGCTGCCTTCGATACCATCGATCACAACATCTTTCTTCGAAGGCTACATCATCGCTATGGTATCGGAGGCACCCGTCCTCAGTGGTTTACATCTTCTCTTGAGGGCAGGATCAGCTGTTTCTGTTAGTAATACTGTTCTGCTCCTCGGGTACTACAGTCGGTGTCCCGGCAAGGCTCGGTTGCTGGAGCCCCGTGCTTCACTTACTATTCGGCTTCCATTATGACATCATTACACGTCATGGACGGCACATAAAGCTATGCGACGACCCGCAAGTGATCTATTTTTTGAACCAGGCATCGTGAAAATATGATTGCACGTCTTGAGCGCTGTCTTCGCGACATCACTGCATGGACCGTTCTAAACAAATGGAAACTAACATGAGAAGAGTGACCTTGCACTTCCCGCCCGTTTTCAATCAGCTGTAACCCCTTCCCACCTTTACTGTTGGCAACTCTTTCCATCAATCGTTCCAGCGGGCCCGCATCTGGGTGTTATTTGAGGATCATCTTCAATGATCAAGCACATCTCTAATATCTGTCGCACTGGTTGGGCATTTATTCGGCGCATCGGTAAAATCAGAAAGTACCTGGATGAACCCTCACAAGAAGCTTGTGACGCGTTTTCATACATCACGAATAATAGGCTGCATAGCTTCTACAAGGCCTTCCGGACAATGAAATTCAGAGACTCCACTTCTTCAGATACACTGCTATACTATTTTGCCGTGTTAAGCGCACTGAACACATAACCCCAATTCTGTACAAACTACATTGGCTCCCTGTTTACCAGCGGATCACGTACAAAACCCTTCTCCTCACCTTCAAGTGTCTTCACAATAGTGCTCCTGCTACCTGTGTGAACTAATCTCCCGATATCAACCCAAGCGTAACCTTCGTTCATCAGTACTCACCTACCAACAAACATCGTGATCGTGCTTTTGCAGTCACTGCACATTACTCTGGATCAACTTCCGGAAGAGATCAGGGGGGAACATCTCTCAACCTTCATAAGCAGCTCAAGACTCATTTTTTTGATCAACATTTCAGCTCCAAGTGACTCTTCTCCCACTTACCATATTCTTCCTGGTTTTCACTTATTTGTAATATCGCTTAGTATGCTTTGTACATTTGCATTTGATTTTACATTATTGAACATGTGTGCAATGTTAGGTTGGAGGTACTGTATATGTTGTTGGTTGTCTGTTTTTTTAAAACCAGCTGTTAGTTGTAGTTATTGTCGTACTGTAATATTGTTTTTACGTAAGTTTTATTGTCGCTTTTATATTTATATTTGCCTGTCTGTACTTAAATCGCTAGCGGTGTTTTGCATTTCTGCGCTATATAAATCTCTTATTATTATATTATTATTACACAACTATTGTCAGATATTTCCCAAAGAATATAACCGAAGTTGCATTTTAACGAAAAAAAAATGCTCTTCCTGTAGCTTCTTAACGTAAGTCTATTCAACGAATTTGGGAGCATAGGCACAAAGAAACGGTCACCAAAAGAAACACACCGAGTTCTTGGCTCAATAAGAACGCCCCGGTGCCATCGGAGGGGGATGATGATATAAGAGCTTTAAGCTGCCTTGATGTAACCGAACTTGAGCATATCGATGTATATAGATGGAATTGTGCGTACCTCCCTGTCCATCTGAGTCTAGTGATCGCGTAACCCGCGCCCAGTGCGAGCAAGTTTGTAACTACCAAGTGCGCTGCTTTGATTGGGCTTGCCGCTTACTGAAAATCAATCCTTGCGGCAGGTACGCAGGCCACATTGAATTTCCTTCTGCAGTTTTCTTGACGCAAATCCCACCAACACAATATTACAATAGTCAAGGCGATATTGTTTACGAGGAGAATGAATAGCCATTTTTGTGGCATCTTCCGTGAGCAAAATTCCGACACGTCCAATGTTAACAAGATGGAAATGGCGCTTTTATAACGCTAGTATTTGGGCGGACATTAGTCATTCCAGAGTCAAACAAAACCAAGATTCTAATGGGGTCGATGAAACGCCAGCCAATATTCATACCAGTAAGGTATCTTGGCAAGTTGTTGGACGAGAACACAAGTAACAACACTTCTTTCTTCTCTCTTTTTCCCCTTCTTCCTTATGGCATTTAACTTGCATTAAACAGCATGAGAAACCCACCACTTGGTGTGGACTGGGGAGATGGAAGCATATATCTGGTGTCATCCGCATACATTAGAAGCTCCATGCCATGCTTACGAATGAGTTACAGAGCGGAAGCATACATAAGAAAAAGTAGTGGACCAAGACATGATCCCTGCCCAGGGAGCCAAAAACAGAGGACTGATAAGCGGAGGAACTGCATAATATGAACTCTTAATATGAACGTCCTACCGGCCCAAGTAGGATTTAACCAATGGAGCGGCAAAAACCACGAATACCAAGTAATTGTTCCGTGCCGAGCGAAAAGGACATCATGGTCGATAACACTGAAAAAGCAGAAATAAAGATCAAGAAGGACGAGGATGGTAATGGCCCCTTCTTCTCCATGGTCCACATAGTGTCATTGTGGACCTTCAGCAAGGTTGTCTCGGTGTGATGCTGAAAACAGTTGTAGCTGCTGGGAGTGACTCAGAAGATTATATCGACTCAGATCATTGAGCTGTTTTGCAACAACTCTCTTCAAGTACCTTCGACAGGTAAGACAAATTGCTTACTGGCGATAGTTTTCAACACAATTATGATCTAAACTGACTTTTCAAACAATGGCGGTGACAATGGCGGTTTTATGAGCCAGGCATTACACAGAGTTGAGTTGAAACATTAGCAATTTATTGAAAAAAGAGAGGTTCGGGACGGCTTTATTAGCCACGATGAAAAGGATCCAGGAGGACAAGTGGACTAGGTGTCTTGGAGCTAATCTCCAACGTCACTTTCAGTAACTTGTGCAGAAGTATCCCAGGGCAGACAGTGAGCGACACAGATTGGTCCTTAGTTGTATAGATGTTTTCAAGGGAAAAAAAACATTTTTTTTTTCCCTTTTCTCTAATCGTCTGGATCTGGGATCTAAAGTGATAAGACACTCATGATCAGGCAACATCTTTTATTATGTAGAATGTATGATGATGCGAATAGATTCTTGGAGCACTACCACAATCCAAAATCTTGTTGAAGTAGTCACTCTTGGTTCAATAGTTGGTTATTACAGCTATTCTTTAGTCCATAAAGGACCCGCTGTAGTGCCACTTGTGTTCAGCCTTTCTACGATCACATTTGGCTTGACGCGAAGAAAAATCTGAAAATAACATGGTTGCCGCGACAGAAGAACAACAGTTTTGTAGTAGCAGGAGCATGCTTGTCAATAAGGTTGGTTAGCACAAGATTGTATTACAAACCATGTGCAAACATAGATTGTGGGACCAGTTAGCTTAGTAAGCCACTTCAGAGGCCAGAATTGTCCTCTTGAATTGCTCCACCGAAGATGGATTCTAAATATGATCTAGTATTTTATTGTTGATACAGTTTGATTTCATTTGCTGTGGTTTCGAATAGACCAAGTAGCATGCAATGAGAACTATGGTCGGCATACACCGATCTTTCAGAGCGTCATCGGCTTCACGTTGATATAGCAATATTCAATGTGTGACTGCGATTATGTTTTTGGTCCAACAACATGTTGTTCAAGTCCAAGAGACTCAATGATTTCCATGAAAAATGGCGAGTCTCCAAGTCCTCAGGCCCATTCAGATGAATGTTCAAACCCAACAACAAGTGCCGTCCCGTAGCCATGGCAAGGGTCTTGCATAATTTCTGACAAATTTTCTTCAAAAAATAGTCTTGATGGATAAGGTCTATAGATCACAAATAGAGTCAAACAATTCACTATCTTCAAAGATGGTCAGGTTAGAGTTGATTATTTTTTGGATACAATTCTCATGTTCTTTTTGTAGAGTATGCGCGATTTACCTCCATGGGGGTCACCACCCCTGCGTGGAACATTAAAAAATGTCATAACGGGGAAAGCCCAGTGATTTATATAAAAATTCATCCACTGGCATCTATCACTTATCAAAGTCTCCTTGAAGGGCAAAAAAATGTCATTTGATGTTCAGTTATAAGATCAGCATGATTCCTTTAGTAGTCTTGGTTTTTGACAAAAAAAAACTGACAGTTTAATGAAATACTGAGAGACCACTGTCCTACTCAGTTGCTTGTTAATGCTTAATCTTCTTTTTCTGTCCACCTTTTTTCTTCCTTCTGCTTCGCCTTACACCCAACAAATCCATGAGAACGTTTCTGATTTAATCTTTGTACAGTTTCACAGCATCATTAATCTGTAGTAAAGAATCTCCTGAAATAGTAGCACTGTGTGTGGCAACCTCCATTCAGTGGCGGCGCCCCGACCCTTTTTTTCTGGGTGGGGGGGGCAAACAGAGCAAATTGTTTTTTTTTTTGGGGGGTGGGGCCAAAGTGGAAATTCGGGGGGGGGGCAAAGTACAAAAAATATTTGGAGATTTTTAACACAATTTTGGCCCCAAATCACTGATTTTCCCCAATTTTGTGATTTTTGGCCCCAAATCGCCGAATTTCGCCAAAAATCCTCATTTTTCTTTCGTGGGGGGTGGGTGGCATCGAGGGGGGGGGGAGAAAAAAATTGCCGGCCACTGCCTCCATCAGGATAATGTGATTATCTTGACAATGAGTAACCGCCAATAGCAACGTTAGACTGTAGAGAAGTCAATATTCCCAAAATACTACATTCATTTTGAGCTGCAAGTAGAGCTACTGACTTACTGCGGTAACAGAAGTGCAAGCGAATCAAGCAACAAAATCCTCAAATTGTGGAAAATTGTGCAAACTCCTATCAAAAAATTTAGATCGTAGTGTCTATGATGTTAAACTGACAGATGTGTCAAATACTTGTCATATTTGAGCCCTTGTTGCCTGTAAAATGTGATAATCACAGAGCACAGAATGCGTGGCAGCCTCCTCGCGCTTGCAAGTATCACATGATTTACTACCAAAGGGGCTTCCATGTACTCCCATCCTTCAAACCGCATCCCTAACATGCTAAAACGTACCTAATCTTTAACCACTAATTTCCTATATAATCTAAAACCTATCAATCACCCGAAGCATAATCACAATGGCATAAACTCTAACACAAATCCGAAGCACCTACCCTAATATTTATAGTAAAACAAGACCACATTGGGACTTTTAGCATATACAATGCAATGGTGCCAGTTTTGCGTTCAAGTGTTACTGGATACATACATTTCGTAATTTCCCCCAACCAAAACTTCATCCGGGGAAACTGTCTTCCTTCGGAAACTATTTATATTAATTGAATCTTAAAAAATGAACTGAAAAGAACATTTTGGGTGTCCAAAACAAATTCCGCCTTTCATACAAAATTAAATACACGTCTTTGAAAATGTCTACTGCCTGTTTCAGGGGATCTTTCCAGTGTGTAAAAAACATAGGTCCTTGGATTCAGCATGACTGTCTAAAAACTAATAAAAAATGATACCCGGTGGATGTTAAATTTGTCACCATGGGCAATTCGAGAATCCACACAATCACAAATTTAAACTGATTTGTGTTGAAAAGCATCGCAAACTAAATCATCCGGTTAACTTTTTAAAAAAATATATGCCAACAATGAATCTAATGCCAATTGAGATTCGATTGGGGAAGCAATTACAAATGCCCCCAAATTTTCGTAAAAAATAGACTTAATAATTAGAAAAGTTGCAAGTTTTGCACTGCCTCCCATCATATATTTATTATATATTTTAGGAAAAAAAGCCTCAGCGGTAATATGACCGCTGTAGTCCGATGGTCAAATCTTTACTCATTTCATAACATCATTGCACATGATACAAAATAATCCGTTAAATTAAACTGTAATCATTGTGATCTAAACTAAATCATTTTAAGCCCGTTTTTTTATTACATCCGGAGCAAGTTTGGATTATAGCTCTTGTAGGAACTTTGACCTTTGACTCTTTTTGGTGAAATGTTTCAAACCGGAAGTAACCGATAGCAATCAGTTATGCATTGGTTATTTCTTGTAACAAGTCAATCAATTGGAGATTCGACACAACCTCAAAACACTTTTAATAATTGGGATGCCTAGACATTTTCCCTACTGCGAAGGACAGCTACTGTAGTTAGTATTGCGAGCTATTTGCATAGACAGAACGACGTACCTCAATCTAAGTGACTTTGAAACAAAAATTCTTGCTCAGTATCTACAGTGTATTACATAATGATGCTGCCAAACACCGTGTTTAAGCTTACGAGTCAGACCCCCAAAATTAGGTTTGACATAAACCACCTCAGCCTCAGCAATTTTGTCGTATGACCCTCTCTAAAAAGACCTACATACGTTATGAATGACATATTGCTGGCGCTTTGGCAAATGTTGCCTCCTTTGTACATCGGATAAGCTCTAAGTGAATAACAAGGTTTGGTTGAAATCGAGGATTAAAGGTTAACTCGTTATTCCTTTCCAATGGATTTTCGCAAAGTTCCTTCTTTTGTTTGTACGTATGTCCTAAGTTTTGATTTCTTTGTTGGTGTTCTTTAGGTTTTTTTGGTTTCTATATACACTGATACTTGTTCTATACTGGTGGACTTTTGACCCAGGTATCTTGCCTAAATTTAGAACACTTCTGTTGGATTATTAACACTGTACTGCCCAGATACCCTTTGAAGTAATAATACCATACTATTAAGTGAATGACAGGCTAACGTCTCACATCAAATCATCGATGTCTTCTGCTTCTAGATCATTATGTAAAGACTTCGTTGCCACAGATTAACGTCCAGACTACGACCAAGATTAAAAAAGATATGCTACTCCATGAAGTACGCCTACGTTTATCATTGAATGGATATGCTCAGTTCGTTGCAGACAAAATCTTATTTACGACTACATTGCAGTGAGCGTTGAGGTTGAGTTTTGAGTAAAACCTGATTTCAGGTAACGCGTAGAGTTACATTAGCAAACGCTTATCGTACGGCGAAGAACGTGATTGATCATGTGAGCCATTTTATTATAATAACAATAAGAATTAGTTACCAAACAAATGAAACCATTTGCCTTGCAGTGGCACCGAAGAAAAGAATAAATTTGGTGCTTAAAGTCCGTGGTACAGTTTAGATTCCGTGGATGGATACGCCTTTTTGAGCATTCATTCTGGCATTTTGAAAAATAGCCGCTTTTAGTATTTTTTTTAAATTTTACACGAAATGACCAAAAATACATGCATATTTTATTACGATGTTGACTTAATCAAAATATAACAAAAATTTGAATTCAATCACTGGTTGGGACCACCCAAACGTAAACATTTACATATCCTATTTACTATCCCAAAACACTGATTTACTATGCCTAACCCTAAGGATATGCCAACGGCGTAATGTCAGATGGCATGCAATCGCGTATGTACCTTTAAAGGGTTTCCTGCAAGAAGAAAAAACAACAACATTTAAACACACTGAAATAAACCTGTGCAACATTCACTCAAACTTATTTAATTAGAAATTAATTCATATATTAAATGTGCTTGTTCCGATTTATGTGTATTGTGTTCTCTACTTGATATGAGAGCCTGGTACTTGCACATACTCCCCATCAAAAACCGTGGGAAACAAACTTGCGGTTTTGATGGTAGACGCAATAATGCATGTTGCAAAGTCCTATTCAATACTGTGCTAATATTTATGGTTAACCACTAAAACGGTGGGTTTTTTGTTTATATCTTGGGAATGAAATGGAATTGAAGGCTCAAATTTCAGGACGACAATGAGAGAAATACGACCTTTCATCTGATATCAAAATCGATACTACTTCCGGGTAAATCGGGGGGGGGGGGGTCCCAAAGACGATCGGAACACACACCTTTAATAGGCTAAGTATCTCTATCCTTACTCTCTGTCTGTCTGTCTGTCCGCTATTATTCTCAGAGATCACAGGTCGTACAGATATTGAAGTCTGAATTAGTGGTAAAAATCATATAAACGAAAGAGCGTTTTTGTTTATAGATAAAGATACCTATTCAATGGTCAATGGTGTTTTTTTAACAAGAAACATTTGGTGAAACAAATCAACAAAAATAGGTTTCTCGATCAAAGAGCTAGTTTTTTACGGAGTTTTACTGTTTGTCCCATTGTGTTTGGTTGAGTTGATTTTCCTGAGAAAATGTTTTATTTTTAATGCTTGCACTTGCCATAAACGTCTAGCGTCATAATAATCTAACCCGCAGTCAGACATATAGACAGATACAGACATTTAAATCAGAAATTGTATCTTGTTGTGTTATCTCTTCTATTGTATGATTGATATTTAACCCTCAACGGCATGTTTTCAATTGGACATTCTAGCCCGATTTCTGAGGAATAAAATTAAGATTTTAAAAGAATGTCAAAACCACCTATTTTTACTTGGAGATTAATGAATATTACTTCCAAGTATGTTTTATTGGAAATGCCGGTGAGTAATCATATTTATTTAACTTTAATACCAGTTTCACAATCTTTTAAAGCAACAGCTCGGCAAGGATCAGACTAGTAACGGTAAAGGCTGTTTAGTAACAAAGAAAGAAAATAAAACCCAGATGAAATATAAATTATGTAGTGCGTACTCTGTGGTACCGCCGGACAGGCTGATATTACGGCTTTGTTAAAAGTCCCAGGAAATGCAAATAGAATTGCTGTGGTTTGTGCCAAGTCTACAAGGAGGGGCGAGAAAGCATTCAATATTTGGGTTGGTGATGACATCATTAGTGAAACTATTGATTTTTCAGAGAGTAATAGAAAATTCCAGGTGGCTGGTGTGAATCTATTCATGACACTGACTGAAAATCCAATAGTTTCACCAATGATGTCACTGGTAGTGTATTCTTTTTTCTGGCCTGTTTATTGAAAGGAATGCCCCGTAAAGATTTATAGTAGGTGTATCATATCATTTCCTGGAAAGCAGCGTTTTTTTAAACCGCAGACTATCTTTGAATATATATACGTCTAACCCCATTTCCTTTCATCATTATCTTTGTATCTGTTTGAAATAAAAGAGTCCACACAAAACGAATACACAGGTGGGAGGAGAGATTATTCAAAATTATATCGATAATGATCATAACATTCTCTTGGAATCAAAACAGATAGTAACGAGAGAAACGCAAACGCATGTCAGGCTGAAATTGAATGCCACAGCCTACGGTTATTATGTGTGTGGCAAACAGGACTAATTCAATATATTAAAAAGCTGTGGTGTCAGAGAATGGACAATTACTACGGTTAAAAGTGATTCCAGCCCCCTGAGTCCTGATATGTCAATACCTGAATTAAGTTAAAATATATCAGGGATACCAACGCGTTTGAACGAATACCTGTCTTATTGCTTTGGCTTTTCACGTCTATACTCATTTAATGAAACCTATAGGTCACTGTGGGTACTACTGAATGTAATCATTTTGGATTGGGCTTAGGGTTTCAATCCATACCATAAAGCTGAATGCCCAAAGACCGGATACCCTCGGTAGATAGCCGTTTCATTTCTCTTGAGATAGGACCCATACAAGCGAATTCTATAGCAAGGGCATTGGTGGCTTTTAACGTTAAAATTATAAATAGCATGTATCCAAAATGGTACTGAATAACTAGAAGAAATCGCCATTTAAATTCTTTGACACGAGGTACAGCAGATAAATGAGTCAAATACGGGTCAATCCCGAATATAATAGTCGTAGGAGAGTGTTTGTCACTTGTAGTTTGTGACATGGTAAAGAGAACTAGCAAGCCAAAACACTTCTGACCGGGGGGGGGGCCCCCCCCCCCCCCTGGATTATATCGCGAATGATATGCTTCTCGCCCTTTATCTAAAGCGTGCTTGTGAGTTTATAGGAATCTTGTACCAGCAGAAGATTTTGTACCTAATCCCACAATGAATGTTTTACTTTCAGTATGATCTATACGATTGTAGGCTTGAATAACCTTCTGCCCATTTTAGCACCTTTGGAACGCTGCTCTTCGAGCTTTGGTAGGCACTGGATTGGATATTGTTTTTTTGCCGTTCTTTATTGTTTGCGTGGAGCCGCAGCCGATAAGCCCTGCCGATATGATATAATGATAACGCCATTTGATTCCATTTATAACAAATAATGTTGCTCCATGTCGATTGTCAAATTTGTTCTTCTCCTTTCTACTATGGATGCGTACAAAAAATTAGCATTTTTTGGCAGGTTTTAGAACACAACGAGAAGTTCAATCAAGGATTTGGGCAAACAAGTAAAAAAAGAAAACAAAAAGCATGTTTTGAACTACTCTATCGTAATCGTACTATAGAAAACGAAATGCTTTAATTTTCCTGTCGTGCAGGACAGAAAATACTAAACCACCATCGCATTACATAAAGATGGAAACGCGACGTATTCGGCTGTACAATCTAATACATAATTAAGCATTACAAATATGCAAAATAAAACGTGTTTCGATAAAAGATTGGGGCGCCGCTTCTATTATTTGAAATGTCCTCGTGTCCTTAAAGTTTTGAAGCCACCCCTAACAGGAAAGGAAATTATACGTACAGCAATTCTATTTGGGCAAGAAATCATTGATGAGATTACTTTGCGATCCACCGTTCCACTTAGGTGTGAACCATATTAATCGGTTATACGTAACATATGTAGCAATATGTCACCTCGTTAGGGAGAGAATGACATACGAGTGATACATTACATAGTACATAACATTTTAAAGTATGTGAACTATCGTTCGTCGCGACTTTCTCCAGCTTTTGCTACAGGTCAATTATAAATTGGAGCCAGAATGTGATGCCATAAGTTCACTCACCCTACACTAAAGAGACAATGAACTTTTTAAATATGATTACCTAGTTATAATTTTAATCATTAGAGTGAGTATGGCAAACACCACAACAAAACGTGGCATTGGTCGCTGTTGGTATTAAAGTAAAGTATGACTCTCATGAATGACAAATGTTAGCCGCAAGAAAACGTAGTTAGTTTCAAAACTTGGGAGATGTCCTTACTAGTGGACTGTCAATGTGACTAGTTAATCGAATGTATCACCGTCATCTATTATCCGTGGAAGGAATAGTGGAAGTGGATTTTGACAAAGATATGCTGATTGCCTTATCCCACATAAGCTGCTGGATCTCATGTCTTTGGAAATAATGTCAGGATTTCTAAGTTTCCTTCTACCACGATTTTGGTTGTCATCCAGAAAGTAACCGGATTAGT
This sequence comes from Ophioderma brevispina, assembly GCA_023653785.1. Taxonomy (NCBI): domain Eukaryota; kingdom Metazoa; phylum Echinodermata; class Ophiuroidea; order Amphilepidida; family Ophiodermatidae; genus Ophioderma; species Ophioderma brevispina. The sequence continues at coordinate 16,870 of JAMKCH010000745.1, forward strand.
AGATGAAATGTGGCTGGTCTGTTTTCCGGAAGCAATGACCGGCAAGCTGGAGATACACCTCACTTAACTGTATAGTGATCTCTCCAACTGATGTTTAACACTCTTCGCAAAAGCTAGGTGTAACATCCTTTGATTCTGCTCTTAATGTTCTTTGTTATGGCCCAAGCCTCAATTCCCTAGAACAGAATACCTTTAACGCACGCACTAGGTTTTGGTAGTTACGGTATGTCAAGTAAATATAGCCTTCTCCGTATCTTCACTAGTGTGTTACATGCTTAACAAACCTGAGCTTTCTTGCATTGAAAATATCGAGCGCCTCAGGTATTTAGGATCCAAAGTACTTGAATTCACAGATGTTCTCAATATTCTAATAATTTGACGACTTGACCCTAAAATTGCAAGAAATGCAATATTGGTGTCAATAATAGATAACCTGTCCACATTAATTTATTAAACGTTTTCAAAATCAATATATATACCAATTGATTCAGCTGCTTCTACGTTTAAAAATGTAGTTTGTCCTATCTGTAACTTGTAGTTTTAACAAAGTCAGCTTAAAACCAACTTTTGGTATGGCTTTCTTTGAGGTTTCCTACGTATAATTCTGATGAAATTTCTCTTTGGTAAAGCCATCACTTATCTTATTTTGACTGGCATACGGAGTCGGTGCCGTTAGGGGTATGGACGTCGCATGTTGTTGGGATGTTCAAGAATAGTGTCTGGGTCTTTTCTACGAATAGATCTAGACCCAAACAGATTGAAGCATCTGCCCTACTCTGCCATCGGGTTTCTGCTAAGAATTGATGTTGACTGGTAACCTATATCGTCAGGGCAAATTCCACATCATAAAGGCGAGTCGTCTATTCTTTTTTTCTTCCAGTACAATTTTAAAGCATGTGGCATGATGAAGTCTAGTACAACCATGAATAGGAAAGCTTCAAGGGTGTCTCCATTAGCTATACCCAATTGGATCTGGAAAGGCTCTGTTTCGCCGTCAGGTGTTAACATTAACGCAAAGAGGCAATCATAGATTGCCTTGATATGATTAAATATGGTTACCAGCTGTCATATGCCAGTAGGAGCATTCGTTCTCTATGGTTGGAATTGAAGTTACTGTTGAGAAGTCGATGAACACTACAGGCAATGGACGATTCTGTAACTCCTTGTCTGGGATGGATCCATGTACCTTTCATTTCTTGTGGCGTTCCTTAAAGTATTGAAGTATTGTGGGTTTGTTTTCCTTTCCGCCAAATCTATCATTTACAATGTACGATCTTTCATGTTTACTAGAGATTGATACTAGTTGGACCTGTTTTATGTGCATATCCAAGGGGGTTTAAGCAAATGTGTAGGCTTCTCTAGACTCCTTAAATAGCTGTATATTAGGCCGTTCTCTATTGCAGATGGAAGTGCTGTTCTGGGAGCCCGCCCCTTTGTTTGAGAGGTGAAAGAATAATTTAAAACTGATCATCAACACTCACGTTTTTTACCGTATATTTCAGAGTAACCATACTCCGTCATCAGCGGTGTTTTGCTGGAATAGACTGGTCTAATTCGGTAGACGTTTCATATAGAAGTCCCATTGATGCAAATGAGGTATTACAATTGATTCCGTCATGCGCTGTATGACCTTGTGCAGTAGTGCTTGACGGAATGAATGGCAATACCTCATTTGCATCAATGGGACTTCTATATGAAACGTCTACCTATAATTCTCTACCTTCTGAACGTAGGTGGCGTTCTAGTAGGTGTTGTCAGTAGAGAATTATAGATGTTAGAGAGTTCCCTGCCCCGTCTCTGTTCAAATTGGGGGCCATTTCTTTTCTGATACAGATGGATTTCTTTATTTTTCTGTGAACAAATTTGTCCTCTCAGCACAGCACTTCGGTGATCTCCGTGTCGGGGGTGTGGGCTGTGAGTTTTTTGATACTTCCGCGACACGCCGAGTGTTATCTGTATCTCTTTCAGTCCGATCACCAACCGATCTTTTGGTCTCGCCGTAGCTTTATCACATTGTTTACATGGAATGCGATAAACCACTCCTGATTGATCTTCAATATCAATTTTGTCGTGAGTGTTGATGATCAAATTTAAATTATTCTTTCATGTCTACTACCAACACGTCTAAAAATAGTAATTCATGTTTGAAAGATGCTGTGAAGGTTCTCTTTGGTTTCTTTCAGCGTCATGTTGCAACATTCAAAGACACTACCAAGCAAATGCAAGCTTTCATGGTTCATTTTCCCGTGTCAAACTGATCATGGAGCGAGTAGTATTCAGGTTTTCTTTGAAGCCGCTTTAAAAAAAGAAGCTTATGAGTATATCATATCTTATCCACTGATGATAGCGTTACTTGTGAACAGACGCAATTGCACAATTTACGAGTCACGTTTTTGGCATATAGAACGTGAATGGAATAGATCAGGTCGTATATATAATATCTCCTTGGGTATGGGTCATTATTTCAAACATGATTTTTTAAAAATCAGTATAAATTAATGACATCAATTTAAAGAGACACTGGCACATTTTTAAAAGAGTGTATCGTACCCCATCCATTTTTCCCCCCAAAAATTACATTTTTCATGGTTGCAATGCTTTTACATGTGTTAACTCTCATCTAAAATTTAAACCCAGATTAAAAAAGGGTATGGTTTGCTTTATATAGGACAATTACGTTTAACACAGTAGGCTTAACACAGTAGGCTTATAATGTAAAATACCAGAGATGTGATTTGTTTGACATTGGGGATATAATGAAGGGGGAAATAGTATTCCATACAGGGTCTATGGGAGATCAGCACTCTGGCCTGTGTTAGATATCTTTGAGCTGATTAACATAAAGTAAATGTATATTTCCTGTTATGACATTCATATACGAACAATTTGAAACCAATTTCAAACCAATCCGATCAATATGTTTACCCCCGTGATGACCTTGAAAGGTTTTTGACCTGTCGTGCAAAAACAAAAGCTTGTAGATATAGGAAACTATACTTTTTAATCCTTAGAACCAGATTAACATGTCTATACACCTTTAAACAACGTGTGCAACATTTTCAAAATTTGTCACTGTTAATTTACCCCCTTCCCTTCTCAAAATGCTCAAGAATGACAAAATTGCATCATCAAGATCTGGAATCAGCAGGTCAATGTTGCCCAGAAACCATCTTTTGCAAGGTCACATCGGCTTACCGTAGGACCAAAAATGGTTGGCCGGTAACTTTTGTCTTACAGAATTATCTTTACCTTAAAAATCAAATAACTCATTCCAATAAATATTCAATGAATGTTAACACATAATTAATAGCATCTCTGATACCATGAATAGTGAATAATGTGTTTAAACTACAACATTCAAAATACCACTAAAAAGCCCTATTTGTTAAGAGTTATTTGTAATAAGTTTGTGTTCTTTATCATTTGTTTTTATTCAGTTTGATTCTTTAGACTATTTTTTCTTCTTATAATTTTGAAACAGATATTTTGATCCGAACAAGAGTGTTGCATTTATTTTGCAATAGTCTATATATTATCTGTTAATTGGCTTTTTTAATTTAGAGAATTATGATTCTGTTAAGAATTTATTGCATTTGAAAAAAGAATTTGTAATTTTACCGTTTTTTGAAAACTAATATAACGAGCAGGGTTATTGTATTATCCAATTTAATAAGAATATCTTAAACATAAAGGAATTGATAAATAAAGTTCCAGTGTAAAAGTTCTGCCATGAAAGATGTAAAAGTATAAACCTGAGTTGGTGTATGTTGCCCTCACGGCGAGTTTCCATGAACGAACATGTTAACCACCTCTTTAATAGAGGAAAACGAAGTGAGAGAAGCGCGAGAGTGAAAGTGAGATATCAGAAGAAAGCGTGTGATTGAGCGGGGGAGCAAGGGAGAGGAAGAGATGGATGGAGAGAGAGAGAAGAGCTTTCTGTGAAATTAGAGTTTTATGAAATTGCACTCCATTTATTCTGTATAAATACAGACCGGCGGTGACTTTTCGGAATGCTCTCTTTGTAGTGGATACATTATAAATTGTCGTTCTAATGATAATTGATAACTTGTTCGGTAGCGCTATATAGCCATGATGAAAGTCAAGTTAATTTAAGACGGGAATGTACAGAATGCAATTGCTCTGCATATGGGAAATAAATGCAATGTTGTGTGCAGCGGGCGATGCTACATACGCATAGTTATTCATTAAATACTAATTTTTAAGGTCAATATTGTTGGCCAAGCCTGTGAGTGTGCCAGATGGACGTGTGCCAATTTGTACTAATACAATCATTTGCTTGATGATCTCTGTATCCATTCAGTGGGTTGTTGTAGGAATGACAATCAAGGACAGTAATTGGTTTTTACGGTTGGCACGCATCAGCTTACATCAGCAGGTGTAGAACAATTTCTTTTATTCCAGTTCTGAGCTTACCAAAAACACGCTTTAGACATTGTGCTGGGTCGATATTTTTTTTTATTATGTTTGAAAACAGTGGATGAAAAAACTGGTGGCAATATGCTGAACACAGCGCAATGAAGGTCTAATAAAGATTTCCCATTTTCAAAATTCATTTTCGGAAACTGGATTTTCAAGATTGTCTACGTAGGAATCGGTTAATACCAGGGCTGAAGGTATATTCAGTCATTGGTATTTGCCTATTCCTTGTTTAAATCTAGACTCAGGCGAAAGTTTTGGACATTTTCTTTTTGAAATGTTAGGTACCACAAAAATGAAGATAAAACATTGTGGTAATTATTGAAAAATAGTATATGGTTTAGGCATTGTTTTAGGTTTTCATGCATTGGAGCTCATTGGCAGCTTTCAAAAATGCATACTTTATGGCGTTTACTTCGAAAGCAAACCCATTAATAATTGACATTAATCCTTTAAATAGTAATACAATGTGTTAAAACCCACCACCCCGTTTTAAAAGTGTTGAAACAGGGGCAGGGCATTATTAACAGAGAGGCTCTTTCGTCGCTTTTACCCAGGCTCGTTGTATTAGAATAAAAAGGAATGTTGCCCTACCTCTATAAAAATGCAAACCGTAGCGGCATCGGGTAGAAACTTGTAACCGTCACTGAGGGCCTACACGCCTAGCTTCAGCAGGTGCATGAGCCCCGACCAAACTGCGAAAGCTTTAATACTATTTCATAATTTGATGCGAAATACGATATAAATAAATCCCAAAATAATCAGAAGTGGGTCGATACTCCTAGGTCGAAAACACTAAATATAGTGGTTAAATGATGTGATCATTGAACTTGATTGGCTTTCACAGTACAAATACAAAACTTGTGGCCAGGAGGATTCGTCGTCAAATGGCCCGAATCCTGCTCTGTACTGTGTTATGACGTCGCGTGGACGCCTTAAGTCAAAATACCTTTCGGACACAAAGTAAATCAGCCTTGTGCACAAGTGATCGGAATTTTATATAATAAAAACAGATTTAATGATTTGTAATGGGTTCAAGAATTTGGTATTTCAAAAACATTACATAAATCAAAATTACACAATTACACACACATTATAACTGATACTTAATGTTCAAAAGAGGAGTGCAGTCAACGATTGACATGTCCTTCGCGTTTAAGACGCCAAAATGACAGGCACAAGATCATACAATAAACTCTCAGGGAATATTTCCAAGGGAATCTTCACAGTCCTGAAGGTATTAATCTGCCAGGCAGTTCAAGACGGACAAGGTGTTTAAATTAAGTCCCTCGACGAAGATAAATCACAGTATATCAGGCCAACCGATTAATCACCCACGATTTTCATTGCTCACCAATTTGGTGGATCTTATTTTGATTCAGCATTTTGGCTTCAAAGACGACAGTAGAATAATTACAGACACTATGCTCACATGGACATTATATATCCTGGCAGAGGTACTTTAAATGTCTGCTCCTTAATGCCAGAGTAAACTAGCTATCTTCTAGCTACTTGTTACTAGTGGATGCTGGCGGAGTCCATTCAGTGTTAGTATTTAACTACTCACAGATAAATTCACCTTTCTGGGAGATGGCCTAATTTAAATATAATAAATAATTCTCATGCATAAACATAACCTACACTAGCTGACCCACTCGGGATTCATCCAACCGACTTCATTTCACTTCATATATATAACTCTTGTGGGGGATCCCTTAGGTTTGCAATGTTTTGATATTCAAAAACATAAACAAGTTTCTAAGTTTAGCATTTTGGGGAATTCCCACTTCTCCTATTGTGCCAAATCTAAACAAGGTGCATCCGCATAAAAAACCTATAGGGAATCCCCTTTTCTCTCTTTTATCATAACAAAGTACTTTCCCGTGAGAACTCTTTCTCAAACAAAAATTGAGAAAATAATAATTTTTTTTAAAGTTTAATCAGAAAGGAGGGACCATCAATAACCAACTGTACTGAGCTAATACGTGGAGAAAACACCTGCATCATACGCCTTAAATGCAATGGCCATTTGCCTATAGCCAATAAGTCAGTATTTCATTTAAATGAAATATTCCACCCACAGTTGACGCCTTAAACAAGATGTGAGCACCATATTAAATGCATGATTAAGAATATGAGATTTAGATCTTTAACTATTATCAACTGTTGATAAAATGATTTACTTATAATTGTAGACCCGGCCTTGCCTAAATTTCACCATGCTCTTCCGTTCTCGCTATTTGTTCTTTCTACTCTCTTTCTCTCGACCTTTTCAAATCGACCATCTAAAAATCTTTCATTGCGATCGACTCCTTTCAGTTATTTATCATGTTAACCATGGTAAACTAAAATGAAGTTGAAATCGATTGGGTAAGGTACAATTGAAGTGATTAAAGTACGCACATTCAAAAGCTCAAAGATCTGCTCCAGCGCAAAATTCAATTTGTTTGCAACCTAATCATTCCCTTTTATTTTATGTACCATTTTAATTATTCAATGTTGGTATCCTAAGGCTTTGCAACTGGGGATATGTAAGTTGCAGTTTGTTTGAGTTTTCTGTGACATTCGTTGCAATGTATGTAGAATTCTTTTCATGCTACAATCATTGAGGATCTGCAGGGTGAAAATGTATACAGGGAATGCAGTGATGTTACAATCTTACAAATGGCAAGAGGGGCGGCATTGGACAAAAATCAATATTCGGGATTTAGGCAACTCGAGAAATGTTCTGTATCAAAGTATCTTAGGACCATTGAAAAGATAAATCGTTTACGTCATAGGTAGGCGCCACAGTGAAGATAGAATCCAATTGAGATGGTATGGTGTTACAATTATTTAATATTGGAGTAGACGCTATAAAGACGCTATAAAGTATCCATCGTTCCCTTGTTACGATTTTACAACTTTCGATTTGACCATAGATATCCACTGGTATATCATAAGCATCGGGTGTTGTATTTACCGAATCCTGAGTGGTTGGGTAAGCCCCCCAATTGGTAATCCGTATTACAAAAAAAGGCTTAGTAAGACAAGGTTTAAACACGAATTTGGAAGCAAACGTCATATTATTGACAGGGGTTCAAATCACTGGTTTCCAGACAGGCTTCCAAATGTTGACTGTGAACATCTGTAAAAGATCGGTTGACCAAGAAGCAATCAGAAATCTTTTGCTTCATGCCGACCCAAGCGTTATTCTTTTTTTTAATCCGCAAGATTGTCTTGGATTGGAAAGCATGTATATTGCCGAACTGACAATATTGCAGGTCACACATTTCCCAGCAATTGCAACCCTATGCCTGAATGTCATATCAAGTATCCAGATTCTTGTCTTTTTGACCCTCCAAACCACAGATTCTGAAGGAGCGCACCATTACCATCACCGTCACCGTCGCCCTACGGTGACTTTACTATTGTTAAAGACACTATCAGTGATTTGCTAAATTAGAAATCGAAAAAAAATGAATGTCGACTTTATTGACGTTTCATTGTTGACGCCATACTAAGGTATGTTGGCACCGTATTTTTGGTATCAATTAAAAAGGCGGACCATAGCTATTCACTGGCTCTAAAATCATTAACGTTATGCTTTATAACGAATTTGTTAAATCGTATTACAAAAAAAAGCTTGGAAGAGACGGCTTATAAAAATGTTGATTTATCGTGAAATGTGAGTGAGTGGATTTTATTTGAACAAAACAGCACTTAAATGGCACCTTTCACGGCCTTTTTAAAATGCTTTAATGGCTGTTTTTCACAAAGAAAAAAAAAAGAAAGTACTATAGGTATTTGAATGACCTACACCTGCAATATAGAGACAAAAGGGGGCATTTGAACTTATAAACAAAATGACTTGTGGCTTTAACCTGCCTTTTGAAGCGTTTTGAGGTACCTAATATCTATCTCTAATGCGTGGCGTCATATTTGCAAAAGTGGTCAAGTCGATCAACATAAGTGGTCATCTATCAGATCCAAATGTATCTGATTTTGAGTATCACAGGGATATGTGGCTTGTCCTTCATTACCTTAATAAACAGTTAAACAAGTGTTTATGCGGACGGACACTCGATTATATACCTTATGACGGCGGAATTCCGGTGGACTCGGCCCTTCTTCAATTTTACTACATACATAACTGAAGTTGTTTTTGGATGGTGGCAAATTATCTCAACTGGGTGACTTGAGTTCTTTTTTGGAGGTTTCAACCATTGTCTTGGACCTCCTTCCTCCATTGAAGCTCACTATTGGTACATCAAAAGACCTCCTGGTGCACAATGGCAATTGTTACTTTATTGACCAATGATTTCCCCTTAAATCAAGTTCCATGCGGATAGTGACAATATTTAGTTCAATGCCTATCCCAATTAGTGTGTTTTACTTTACTTTTTATCTCATCTCTGTAGATAGATCGTTTTTGAGAATCCTTGCTACAACGACGACAGGTCGTTAAATTTCCTTTCATTAGATATCGGCCAAAAGTCTAGAAACACTGTTTTTTTCAGGTTTTAATATATGTTGGAAATGCTATTTTACTTTTATTATCAATTAGCTTGCATTTAAAAAGAAGTGTGGGAAATTATGATGATCAAAAGCTGATTTACTTTTGAGATATGAGTTTAAAGTGGAAAAATTAAATTGAGAAAACAACAAAAACATTAAGAAAAATATCTAAAAATTTCATCGCGAGTTACATTCTGACCATAATTTGAACAGAAGTTTCGATTGTTGGCAAACATAAAGCAATAGATATTTTTTCCTCCAATTTAATATTTGAGTCTGTATTTTTAGCCTTCTGAAGGAGTAATATATGCCATCAGGAGTATAAATTCTTGGAGACGCATTCATGAACCGGGTGATCGAATTAAATACCCGGAAGAGTAGCTAATTTTTTTTGTCGACTTATTCTCTATCATTGCAGCTGCCTTGAACATGTTTAAAGCCTTTATCGGTCATTTTCTCAGAATGCTAAAACAAACAAGCGCCCTCGTTGTGTCAAAATTTAATTTTTATGCATTAAAGGTCCATGGCCCGATCGCTAATAGCCTCAGCCCCAGAACCCCCAATTTTACTGGAAAGTGGTCAAAAGTTTGGTTCAGAGAAAGCTACTATTTTTTCATTATACCATGTGAATGCTTAGGGCTAATGGAGGTTTGGTTTGGGAGGTATGAGTGGAAAGAGTACCCATTTGGTGACCAAATTAGGCTTTACACAGTACTCTATGGGGCTCACAAAAATCACGTTTCTAGTGTCTACTTAATTCGAATTGAACATCAGACGGAACTTTACCGATTGGGTTTTGGTGAAGTGCCATTCTATCAAGATGAAACTTTATTATACTTAATCGACCATCCCCCTTTAAAGGTGTATTCCGAGTTATTGTCTATTCGTGTTCATCTACTTGATATGAGAGGTTGGCACTTGCACATACACTACCGCCAAGTATCGTGTGCAACAGAACTTGCTGTTTGATAGTAGGAGCTTCGTCATATCTGATCAGATCAAAGTGATCCAGCCAGAGGTGGGTACAATGCCTGACTGCTTCACTGAATTCTGAAAGGTCATTGTCGGTGCATTGTTGCTCCAACCCATTGGGGAGACCAATGGTATTCCGTTGTTTGTGGTGCTGTTCCACAATCACGGGTAGTGTCCTGATATGCTTCCAAGTAGACCCGCTTCTGCAAGGAACCTTAAATCGGCCGGTTCTGGTTCTCAGTATGTTGAGGACATCGCCAGTCAGCCCAAGAGGAATCAGCTCCAGGGTGAAAGATGTTCACGCTCATTTATTATCATAGAACCAAAATAAAACAAAACATATTCACCGGCGACACACTTTTGGAACCAACTGGTTTGTGATAAATTTATTCAACCCAATCCAATCCTGTGGGAAATTTTACGGAAATTGCATTGCGAACAAATATGATTTTTCTTACAAATCTAGTTTTGTACGTCTTTCTATGGATTTTGCAGAGGTAAAGCTCTTGCATGTCCGTTTCATATATCGTGTCAAAATAAGGTGTGAGGCCACTGCTTAAAATTGTTCTAAAAAAACAAATAGATGTTACGTGGTTGATAGCAAGTCTTTTCTTTCCACAAAGGCGACCTCTTAAACTCCTTAGAGATGTCAAGGAGTTTGCTTAAGAAACTCTCTCTGGATTTAAGGCGATTAGCAGCTGGTCTCTGTCCGACATAGGTGTTTCACGTTAGATACTTGGCAGCGACGCTTCATGTTCGCTACACTCTGACGGATGTCTGGTAGAGCCAATCCGCTAGGATGTATAAAATGTCCGTGGAGTGGCGAAGGACCCCTGTGATACGCCGGAAGGAGGCCCATTTAACGAGACTGGATTCAATCTTCTTGGCATGGATTGATGGGCAAGTGCCGTAGGGTGCCGTAGGGTATGTGGGCGAGCACCCCATCTTGTGCAAGTGAATTTGTTCAGATGTTATTGCGTGAACTACTTTACTCTTCGTCTTCTTGATGTGGGATTATAAGAGAGAGAGAGAGAGAGCGAGAGAGGGAGAGAGGCGAGAGAGAGTGCGATCTAAGATAACTCCACAGGTAGACAGCACAGTGCTCCCGGGGTGTGCCAGACTAGGTTACATTAAGCTGCTTGGCTTCGCGGTTGCGTAGATGGAAAGCACACATCTATGTCTTGGATGGATTACACGTAGGTGTTTTCCGTCATAATAAGGAGTGAGTTCATCGAAAGCTTTGGAGAGTCTCTTTCGACAACTGTGAAGTCTGCATTGTATGCAGAATTTTCCAAGATCGTCTGCAATGATAAAACGACAGGTTCATGCACTCCTAGTTGGTCTTTGGTAAGTATGTGAATAGGAGTCTATCTTGAGCCGACGCCATCGGCTCTTCTTCGCCCTAGATGAAAAAGAACATCCTGTTGGGAAAGACCAATCTTTGATGAGCTCAGTCAAGCAGAGTCCCGAATTTCTTAGGAGGAAGCATCTGTTATAACAGTGTCATAAGCTGCTTGATAGATCGACAAAGACGGACTCCAGTTACCCAAACCCGTCGTCGAAAAACCACTCCTGGATGTGTTGAATTAGGTTGAGTACTTGGCTTGGTTGTTGATGCCTGTCGGGGAAACATGCTTGTACTGGTATGGGGGTTCGTATATCAAGGTGCGATGCGGTTGAGCAGGGACGTTCAAAGAGCTGTAGGTATTAATGAAGTGATATTGGTCAATAGCTCTTGGGATTAGATGGATTTTCCCAGGCTTTAGGAGTGTGCTTTTCTTCAGATCTTTGGGAACCTGTGGGATTCGAAAAAGGGACCTTTTTTTGAAAATGTGGACCTTTTTGGTAAAGTTTACCTAACCCCCCTAAATGGGTCAATTTTTGGACTTTTTGAAATTTCCCCACCAATAAGTGGACTTTCTGTCAATTATTTATCAAAATGTTTGGACATTTTCATCAAGAAACATCAAAATCACCCCCGCACCTCTGCGTACGGGGCCTCCGTTGTTTTCCTATAGTGAAAGCGCCGCTTAAAAGGAACTTTGCTTGGGTATACTGCAGGTTAATTTGGACTTTTTAAATGTCAACGCGCCTCCATTGGTAGACACCATTACTCTCGCGAGTATGGCAAAATTGACCGAAATCAACTAAATACCTGCTTGAGAAACGCTTTGCTGATTCCCTGAGAGTGAAGATCCTCATGTTCTCGTTGCCCTCATGAATCTAGACATCTTCGTCCTTGATGAGGTTTGTCCGGTGGGGACTAAAACGCGTACCATCAAGCCACGACTGCCATGGGAAACAACACCATTCATCAAGAGAGACGAGTACCGTCGTCGTCTGAGCGTCAATGGAGGAAAAGTCGCACTGCAGCCGATGAGACTGCTTTCAAGGACAAAAAGACCAGTCTGTAGATCAATTACTAACGCTAAAAGTGCCTACTGTACTAATAAATGTGAAATGCTCCGTTAAGGTTGTACCAAAACAATTAAGTTTGTTAATAAGACTCAAAAAGTTCTCCCTGATCTCAAGACGATAGGCAGATCAGTTCCCGATTTTTGTAGAGAAAAGTTGAGACAAATACGGAGCAATGGTAATTCAGGTTACTTGCTTGTGCAAGGTCTAATCATGATACTCCCAGGGACAATGACATTTAAGTATGTGTAGGTTAAGCCACTCACTCCTGATGAGTTCGCAATATCATAATTTGAATTTCTTCCTAGGGAAAACCTTCCCACAATGCCTTCCTTGATAAGGCGGCGACAGGTCAAGTCACAGGACATGTGGACGGAACTTGCCTTGGTGAACAATATCAGTCGCCTATAGGGGCACCATAGTACAGGAGACTGCTTTGTTGAAAAATTAAGGAATGACATCTTGCAATATCTGATCAAGGTAACACGGTCCTCGTGGTCTTGTTAGATATGTCGGCCGTCTTCGACACGTGGGACATGGGTATCCTTTCTTGATAGACTTCCAAACTAGAGATGGTATGGGTGATACTGTTACATCAGGTTTAGTTCTTATCTAGCACCGCACTGTTAAAGTTACGGTCAAGAACACGGTCTTATAGAGAGTATCACCTCACCTACTCTATTCCACAGGCTCCAGAATTGGCCCACAGCATTACAGTATATACCGATCCTGTGGTGACCATGTTCGTGCTTGCGAACGTGTTCTGTTATGCATATGCGGACGACATCCAGCCATTAGCCGAGTTCAATCCTAGGATAGCGGGTGACTGTGAACGGACTCTTGCCCAAATTAAAGTCGGTGTGTAAGTAATAAAGGATGCTTGAAAACACGCTTCAGCTCAATCAGGACAAAAACAGAATTATTGTGTTTGCCGCAAATCACGTTTTGTCCAAGCTCCAGAAACATTCAAATTAAACTTTGATAATGTGTGCATTCATCCTAAATCTTCTGTTAAAAACCATTGTGTTTACTCGTTCGTCTCTGAACATTTTCCCAATAAAACTCAGGGCAACTGTAAATTCACTAACGCAATCTATGGCGATCGTCGATTCATATCTTCAATAAGCTTGTCACAGCGCGGTCAGAGGGCTGGTCCTATCTCGTTTAGATAACGCAAATTCTTTATTCTATGGCGCGCGCGCTAAAGATCTACAGCGCTTACAGCGCTTCCAAAACAAAAGTGCACGGGCTTGTGTTTTGTTGTGGTCGTGACCAGCCCTCCGCCAATATGCTGGACGAGCTTCACTGGCTTCAAGTACAGCAACGGTTTATTTTCAAACTATTGTCTCTATCTATTCACAATGTTTAATAAACAAAGACAAGGTTATGGTCTGATCTAATTGCTCTTCAAAATAGTGGGGAGACGCTTAGTATTCGATCTAGACTTCGTTCATCATCTGACCTCACCGCCTTTCGGTTCCTCGCTCTTTTAGAAAGGCTGGCGATGTTCCATTTTCCATAGTGCCCCAAAATATGGAATGAATGCCTTCTGAGGTCAAAGAGGTGGAGTCGGTATCAGGGTTCAAGCGTGCCCTCAAGACCCTTCTGTATCAGTTTGGTTAATATATGCTTTCGCCTGGTTTTTCATCTTGGGGGTGTTACTGTCCTATGTAATTCATTTGCTTGTCTTAGCTTGTTTTTGTATATGTTTTCTTGTGAGGCGTCTGTGCTTTGGAGGCGCCCTAGAAATGTTTTCATAATAATAATAATAATCCGATTGGTCGATGTTGAGGTTAGTGGAACAGTATCCAGAACAATCTATCACTACAAAATGATGGCCATGCATTAGGACGTGAAGGAGGACGTAGAGTTAAACTGTCTAACCAGTCTTCGACAGCTAGTTGCTTTATGTTGGGAATCGCCAAATGGAAGAAATGAGTTTGGTGGAATCCGAGATGAATTGAGGGTGCTTGAAATCTAACTGATGGAAGTTTGTAGACTGGTGTAAATATGACGAGCTGAGCTCAATGGTTGAGGATTCGATGGTGTGTCAGCAGACATGGAGTTGCTTCTACAACGGTACCTATTTACATAGCACTTCCATACTGTCGAGGTGGTCTATCGATGGCAAGGACCAGTCCTGGTATTCCTCTGTGGGTTTCCGGCAGACATATACATCGCATTGGAGATCGTTACACATGCCAGCAAATGCTGTTACTATTTGCATGGGAAAAACCCTCCATTCCAATGAAGCTAGGTCAAACCAGGCAGACCTTAGAAAAGACCTGCGCTGGCCTCTAGTCATGAAATAGGAATACTTGAGAATTGGTGTTATGGAAGAACAGTGTTTGGTGGTGGAGAGATTGGCTTCACCGGCGAGCAGTTACTGATAGGGGAGACCACACGGCGGTATCTATTTCCCCAGTTAGAAGCGTAATGGTATTGCAATGACCCTATTCACAAATGTACAAATATTGATAGTTAACCATTAAAACAGCAGTCTTTTGTCTCTCTCTCTCTTTGGGAAATAAGTAGATTTAAAGGCCGAAATTTCAGGACAACGAGAAAAAATATGGCCTTTCATCTGATATCAAATTTGATACCACTGTCGGCGTAAGTCGGGGGCTCAAAGTCCGACGGAACAAGCACCTTTAATGTACTTGAAATTTTTGTAGTAAGGTTACCCGTACTTGATAAAACTGAGAACAAACGCACTTTTTAAATAAGGCCATTTTTGTGCAAAAAAATGTCAGGATCCCAACATTACTGACGTCACGAAGTAGCCGAAATTTTAACAGTATTTTAATGTCCGTTTTACGAAAGAAACGGTATTTGTGATATGATCAAACACTAACATTTGGCGGGCCAACTATGGATAATTAACATTTGGGGACAATGGCGACTTGTGGTTTTAGCTGTGAATGAGATCACAACATAGAGGTAATCTTCTACCTATTTTGAACTGGTGTATGATTTTAGTACGGATATCTCTCTGCGTTTGACGTACATTGCCCGTATCCCAAAAACACCCTAATTACGCGAATTTGTGGGCGCAGATGAAAATCAATCTCAAGCCTTCGAAGACGATAAAGCCCCCAAGGTCTCTTTCCCTTTTTAAAGTAATTTTAAACACATCTTGCAGAATGTACAATGAAAGATTTGTCGAGATTTCCGTAATAGACTGAGTCGGCATTTATGTTCACAGGCACAATGTCATTAATTAATCAAAGCAATCCATGATTCCGGGACGATTTAGTATTCTAGTCTAACGAGTAATTTAGTATTTGATGTACTTGAGGTAAACGAAACAGCAGAAAAGCGATCCCTTAAATGCAAGTTTAACTAGTAAGCGAAGGAAGGATGCAACTCCCGCACCTAATTATTATTCTCAATATCTACAAACTAGTTCAAAAGGAAATACACAATACTGAAAATATTATTAATTTTCTTATGCCAAAGGATTTAAAGGTCCATGCCCGATCGTTAATAGCCTCGTCCCCAGAAGCCCCAAATTTTACCGGAAGTGGTCAACATTTTGGTATCAAAGGAAAGCCACTATTTTTCTCTTCCTCTCATTTACCCTGTGAAATCTTAGAGCCAAAGGAGTTTGGTTTGGAAGTTATGATCGAAAATGTGACCCAATATTAATTTTACACAGTACTCTTTGGGGCTTACAAATCACGTTTTTAGCTCTCACATCAAATCGGGTTGAAATATCGCCACGAACTTTACAGATGGGGTTTTGGAGTGAAGGCCAATCTATCAAGATGAAAAACTTCATATTCTTAAATCGGGCCATCCCCCTTTAATGTTAGGATTAGCCTTAGGTTTAAGCATAGATAAGAGATGATGTATACATTACAAACTTTGTCAGATATTCCCAAAGAAAATAACTGAAGTTTGCATTTAACGAAAACAAATGTTTTGGCTACATGATGGATTTGAAAATTGCATTATATTATAGTTCGAATCAATCAATCAATTTATCAGAAAAATTTATGCCTCCTAGCGCCAAATACATAAAAATGTTCAACGGCGCTCAAGCTCAAGAAAGTACTGCTGATAGGCATCTTGAAAAAATGGCTCTTCAGGAGCTCTTAAACGGTTCAAAAGTACAAGTTTTAATATGGCCAGGTAGTCTATTCCATAATTTGGGAGCATAGGCAGCAGCAAAGGAACGGTCACCAAAAGAAACACACCGATTTCTTGTCTCAACAAGAGAGGTACCGTCGGCCAGATGATGACCGCTAAGAGCTTCTAAGCTGCCTTTGAGTTAACCGAACTTGAAGCATATCGATGATATCAGATGGAGCCGCCTGTCAATGAAATGCTTTGTACACGAGTGCGATAATTTTGTAATCAATGCGCTGTTTGATGGGGAGCCAGTGGAGTTAATTTACAGATTTCAAAGTGGATGTAGTCAAACTGGGCGCGCTTCATGAAAATCAATCTTGCGGATGTAACCTGCACATTTTTGAGTTTCTTCTGCAGCTTCTTGCTAATCCCCACCACCAAACTATGACAATAGTCAATGCTAGATGTTACGAGAGAATGAATAGCCATTTTTGTGGTATCTCGTGAACAATTTCCGCACACGTCCAATGTTCACACGATGAAAATTGGCAGATTTTATCACGCTAGCTATTTGGGGTCATATGAAATGGATATTAACGCCAGCAACATTCATACTAGTAGTTAATCTTGCAAGTTGTGGCAACGAGAACCAGTAACAACACTTCTGTCTTCTCTGCATTTAACTTGATAAAATTGTCAACCATCCACTCATTCACGTTCCGTACATACAAGCCTCAATTTTAGAACAGCAGGAGAAACACCACTTGGTGTCACTGGGGAGATGGAAACTATTCTGCGTGTCATCCGCAATACATTTGAATCTCCACTTCATGTTTACGAATGATTACCTAGCGGAAGCACGAAACAGAAAAAGTAGTGGACCAAGACTGATCCCTTCTGGACGGCCAAACAGATGACTTGATAAGCTGAGAAACTGCCATTAAATGAACTCCTGCGTCCTACCGCCAAGTATGATTTCGTTCTGGATATTCAACAGAGCCGCAAACCACGAATACAACCACACTAAGTAATTGTTCCTGCGAGCGAAAAGGACACCATGGTCGATAACAATGAAAGCACACTAAGATCAAGAAGGACGAGGATGGTAATGCCTTCCTTCTCCATGTCCCTCATAATGTCATTGTGGACCTTCAGCAAGGTTGTCTCGGTGCTGTGAAAACGCTTGTAAGCTGCTTGACGTGACTCATGAAGATTATATCGACTCATATTACATGAGCTGTTTTGGCAACAACTCTCTCAAGTACCTTCGACAGGTAAGACAAATTGCTTACTGGACGATAGTTTTTCAACACATTACACAAGAAATAACAATCATGATCATTATTATAGTTGTAATATACATTATTTCTTGTTACAATATATGACCAGAACTGTGTAATCAAATCACAACTCGACACTGATCAATGATAAACTCAATAAAACCAATATGGCATGCATAATCGGGAAACCATGTAGGAGTATCATAGGGCAAGTCTGAATGAGGAAAGATCACAATAAACCCCAGGGGGCTTTAGTGTTTGATCCTACACCCGTTACTTAAAACAACGTTTGAAGTCAAAATGATCAAAATTTGGACCAGACCATACAATAACAGAACATAAATACAAAACAAGACAGACTAAGGGTAAACAAGGGGTGATCCAAAAAAAAGATAAGCCTATAGCACGTTAAAACAGACACATGTAAAAGTCCGATGAAAAAAAACCCTGCATGAGAAACATTAATCGTGATTATACTTAGTAATTAGTTTTGTTTCTTTATTAAGTTTAAAGCTACTTATGGTTTTGCATGTTGTAAACGATTTGTCAAGTTTATAATTCCACCCTTTGGGCCTACATAAACCAATAATTACGAGTTAACAAAGAAGTACATTTAGGAGTCTGATAGTGACGTGCTTACGTGTGTTATAGTTGTGTACTTCGCTTTTTTTGTGACTAGAGGGCATTGAAAGAATTAGTATAATTACTGTGAGAATAACGGTAAATGAAAAGGGCGCTATTGAGTTTTGTTTATATCAATTATGTATCATTATTTTAAGTGTGAAATAATTGTGTTAGTGGGCTGTGGGGGGAAAAAAAAATAAAAAGCAAAAAAAAGGGATTAGACTAATTGAAGAGCAAAGGGATGCGATATTGGCTACGTTAAATAATGTATAGAACCGATACATAAGACGGACATATAGATAAGAAATAAAGACAAGCATGTGTACTTCCAGTTGTATATCTATCAGTGTACTAGTCACAGTCGTGGCGCTACCTACAGGGTTTTGGTGTTTAATCTGTGATAGCCCATGCAATCTACAATAGAGAAATATAAGGGAGTAGAAGTGTATTATATAGAGAACTAAATTTTGGAGGGGAAGTGTGTGTTGATTTCTTACTGATGCAGACACCTTGGAAATTTGATTTGTGATTTTGGTGAGATGATAATGCAGCTTAATTTACTATCGGTTTGACGCCTAAGAATGTCGTATGGCAACGGATTAATGGGCATAAGTGTTCAATATTGATATTGATCCTGTGTTTTTTGTGGTTTCTGTTTTTGCCAGTGTGGTAGTGGATATAATTAGTTTTTGGCTGTATTAAAGGACAGTTTTGTTGGCTTTGGAACCAGTTAGAAACATGATGGAGTTCACGATTAAAAAGTCTGGACGAGCGTATCATGTCCGGATGTGACAGAAGATGTTAGTATCATCGGCAAATAGTACTAATAAAAGTTTTTTTGAAGCATTGGGGATGTCATTAACATAGATAAGGAAGAGTAGTGGACCATTCTAGAGCCCTTGAGGAACACCGCATGAAACCGGGAGGGAGTCTGAAGAGGGGAGATTAAAGGAAGTAACTGTTTTCCTATCTTGGAGATATTTGAAAGTAGTTCTAGAGGAATTCCACGTACACCATAGACGTGCGTTTAGAAATAAGAATATCGTGGTCGATAGTGTCGAAAGCTTTAGAAATCAAGGAAAATTCCCTATGGGGTGAATCTTTTGGGAGATAGCAGAAGACAGTTTTTGTTGATATCTGTTCAAGAAGATGGCAAGATCCGTGGAGTGTTTTTCCTGAATCCGTATTGGTTGTCTTGGAGGAGTTGTGAGCTGAGAAAGGTGTCAAGTCTACTGTAGATAAGGCGCTCAAGGATCTTGGAGAAGCACGGTAGAGAGAAATTGGGCGGTAGTTTGAGAAGGACTGGGGATCTTCTTCTTGAAGATAGGGATGACTTTTAGCAATCTTGAGGTCGAGGGGAAGAACACCCTAGATAGCGGAGAGGTTGAAGATTCTGAGTCAGAGGTTTAGAGCTACTTGGAGCAATGCTCTTGACAACACAGGGATTTACATCATCGAAACCAGGACTTTTGCCATTTTTAAATGTGTGGGTGATTTCGAGAATTTCTTTTTCCGAGATAGGCGAGAAAAAGATGGACTTATTTATTCGAGTTATGAAGAAACATTGAAGCTGCAAGCAGTGGTGTTGATCTTGCTGGCATTTTTCGGGCCTATCTCGGCAAAGAATTTGTTGAATTTGCTGGCAATGTCACGTGGGTTTGTATTTTGTATCACCGTCAAGGAAGTATGATGGAGTTTTTCCTTTTATGTTTTTTACCCAAAATTCGTTAACTATTCCCAAGTATGTGATATTATGTTTATAGCGTTAAATTTAGTATGTAGGATTTTTTACACGAAATAACTAATTGCTGAGTAGTTTATTTCTGTATTTGATATATGCATTTTTTATATTTTCGTCACAGATTTGATATATCTTTTAGACAATTTGTTCCTGGTTTTATGGATTTAATTATTCACGCAGTAATCCATGGTTTATTATCTTAGTTTTTTATCTTTTCCTACCATAGGGATATGTTTGTTGTATAAATTGTGAGAATGTAGCCATGAATATGTTATATGAGTCATTTGCTGAACATTGTTAACTTCGTTCCAATCAGTATTTATGAGATCAATCTCCAGGGCTTCGATGTTAGTTTTGTTAATCTTTCGTAATGTGCGAATTTTTATATTATGATTGTTTTATTCATATTATTGGGCAATTTCTATTATAAAGTTAAAACAGGAAGTGGTCGGTTATGTCACTGAGAGTATCCCTGTGGGTTATTTTTTGGTCAAGAACATTGGTAAAGAGTTTCCTATTAGTGTAGATTTTTGGTGGTAATACGTGTCGGTTTTCGATCAGGGGATAAAATGACGAAGAGTACATGAATGTTAAAAGTCATTTGGAGCACGTGATTTGTATACTTCTTAGATCTCAATTAAAGTCACCACATAGAAAGATGGTTTGTTCTCTTTTGTCACTATATTGATGATGTTGACCAGTTGGTAAGAAAAGAGTGGGTATTGCGATCGGGTGGCTGTATATTACACCCACGATGCTAGGTTTTTGGTTGAGTATCGATTTCGACAAAGAGTGATTCGTAGTCATCGTTTCTTAACATATTAAGGTCTTTCTAATTGTGACGTTTAGGTTATTGGCAATATACAAGCAACTCTCCACCTCTCTAGTATCGATCGGATTTGCACAAGCATATAACCATTAATGTGAGTTTAGCGGGGGGAGCATGTTATCACCGACCATGTTTCTCTGAGGCAATACAGGGAATTTGTGTTTAGCGTTGAAAGTAATCAATAGTTTTTTTGATGGAATTTCATTTTTTAATTAAGCTACGGGAATTTATTATATACTAAAGTCACTTTCTTTTTTTTTTTATTTTATCATTAAATGTCTCACTACATAATACTTACATTTCATTATCTTATTATTATAGCATTGTTTTTGTTAGGATCGAGAACATTATCATCAGAATCATCATATCATTATATTAAATGGATCTTATCTTTAGTGATTGGGAGTTCTGTATATTTGTATATGCTGATCTAGTTACTCTGCCTTATTTCATGAATAAATTCATCATCGTCTACGATGTGAAAATTTATAGTGGAAATGCTTTTCCAGTGCACTCCCGACAATACCAAGTGCCATCTTGATTATTTAGATCATCACGGCTCAGGATGAGCATTTACTTGATAGTGGTGAACATATTGCACATGTAAGACCAGATTTTACCCTTAGACATTTAGAACAATAAATACAAGAATTATAACAATTAACAATCATTGAGATATTTGATAAGTTAGTAATTTGAATTGCAACCAATGAATGATTTAGAGAAAGTTAAAACCGCCTGAACTGCTCATTGAAGCCATAAACGCTAAAGGTACCAGGCAAGTTTAGCTATTAAACATATGATCATAAACATCAAATAATTTATAAGGTAATAACAGACTAAATTAGAATAACAACGAGATATGGTAAATACAGCAGTTCCAATACAGCATCAGTGATAGGCATTGTAACACAAGTTAATATAATGGTTATACAATCATATTAAATTACGGAACCCGGGGGGGGGGGGCCATTCCTGGTTTAAGACAAATATGGAATAACCAGTAGCAATGTGTATAATATAATTGGTTATTGTAATTATTCTATGCTTTGTATTTGTTATCATATGAAACATAATCTGAATGAATAAAGTCTGAATGACTGAATGACTTCTGAATGATGATCTAAATGACTTTTTCCACAATGGTGTGACGCAATGGCCGATTTTAATGAGCCAGGCATTTACACCAGGTTGATGAAACATTAGCAAATATAATGTTTCTTTGCTGGCAAAAGATAGTCTCGGACTTGCTTTATAGCCCCGAGGAAAAGGATCCCGGAAACAAGTTGGACTATGTGTCTTAGAGATATCTCCAAAAGGTCACTTTCAGTAACCTGTGCAGAAGTATCCCAGGGCAGACAAGTTGAAGCGACACGATTTGGTCCTTATTTGTAGATGTTTTCACAGGGAAACTCTCTCTAATCTTCTGGATCTTTAGTATGTAGAATGTCATTGATGTTGGCGAAATAGTTCTTGTAGACTACCCAATCCAATCTTGTTGTTGAAGTAGTCACTCTTTTTCCTCGAATAGCTTGAAGATTTATTACAGCTATTTTCTTTTGCGTTTGAAATTCTTTTGTAGTCCATCAAGGACCGCTGTAGGTGCCACTTGTGTTCAGCCTTTCGACGATCACGTTCGGCTTGATGCAGAGAATCTGAATACCATGGTTGCCGCGGACGAAGAACAACAGTTTTTTTTAATAGCGGGACATGCTGTGTCAATAGTTGGGTACAACAAGATTGTAGTTATCAGACCATCTCAAACATCTGAATAGCCCAATGTTCTTTGTAGGCCTTGGTCAAATCTTTACTCTATTCCATACTCATCATTGAACATGATAACAATCTTAAAGGCTGACTCAGATGATTTCCCGATGAGGGTGACTCATTTTCAAACAAACAAAATCGTGTTTTGCATACCACATAAAGCTTGTCCCATATACTAAGCACTGTCTGAACTAACTACGCTCAATCGAAGTCCTTCGTATAGAAAATCCAACTTTGTGTAAATTCCCGGATCCTGGAAATTTCGTTATACATGGTATCGATGGCACTGTTATAAATACTGTGCTAAATGTTATACTGCCATGACACTAAATCCGGTTCCATCTCTAATTTTTGGAATTAAGCATTTTAGGTAGTACCTATCTTTAGTCTAAACTGACTAATTTTAATTACTACACACAAAAAATATATAATATGGTGTTTTTTTGTGTTTTTTTAAATTACTGTAATTTTTACAATTTTAGGCCCGTTTTTAATTACAGTCGGACTTTGTAATTATAGCTCTTGTAGGAACTTTGACCTTTGACCTCTTTTGGTGAATTTTTCAAAATCCGAAGTAACTATGAGCCAATCACTGTTTATGCATTTGTTTATTTCTTGTAACACTCCACATATCTTGCGACACCAACGCCAAAACAATTTTAATTTTGGAATTTTTTATTTTTTGAGTTTTTTTCATTTTAGCTTCTTGCATGTTTTTGACACATTTCACAGTTGTTTCATGTATCATTTTTTATCTTTTTACAACTATAAAAATATGTGGGTCAACAAGGGGATTGCCTTCTAAAAAGAGTAAATTTTTACTCGAACTGGAGTAAATCACTCAAAATGGAGTTAAATTGACTCCATTCGAGTAAAAGTTAACGAACGCTTTTTTTAAGACGAGCAATCCCCTTTTTTTCTTCCATATTTTTACAGTTGTAACACGACCCATTTCCATTCATTTTTTGTCTTTAACAGCAAATCAAAATTATCATAATGGGCTATTTAAATGCTAGACATTTTTAAATATCCAATTGTATATTTTTTGTCGATAGGGCGCTACTTAATTCTAATGAAATTAATTATTTCAAAATTAATTATAAAATTTTAATACTTCACTTGTCCAAAGAAAATGTTCGTATAGTATGTGTGACCGTTTGGTATTTTCTGTCTCCTCCGCGGGAAGGTAGGTGTTAGTAATTATCATTTATGACGTCCAAATTGCGAAGAAACGTATTAACTATTTCTCACTGCTCACTATCAAGTTTAGGAAACAGTCGATGAGGTCGGTGATCTCATCATTATACCAGGCACTGGGAGTATCCCTTAGTATCCTTCAGTCGAGTCCTAGCTTCCATGGGTGAATTTCCTTTTGTCTGCGCAGACAGGCTTAGTTTTGTGAAAACAAATTGCCATCGTGCTTTATAAAACGAGTTCAACACTTTGGTTTATGGTTTGAGAAATCGAAATGATATTATGCAATTAAATAACTTAAGGCGTGAAAGGGATCAAATTTCAAGACGTTCTTTTCTCTTTTAACAGGCTTTAACAGATAGTTCTCTTTTGGTTTCTATCTTTGTTGGTCTTCTAAACAATCGTTTAAACCTCCATTTGACTGCATTAACATGCAGGTGGTGCTTGCTCAAGTTTTTGTAAGTTTTACTTTGGTTCGAAAAACCCATTGATCCCGTTCTTCTCTGCATGTGTCCATTCGGATCGATCTTGTTTGCACCTAATACATGGGAATAAATTGGACATAGATGTCCAGAAACCGACTTTCTGTAGGACTAGACAGTTTTCCCTACTGGGGAAGGACGCTACTTGTATTTATATTGCAAGCTATTGTCATATACAGAACACGTACCTCATCCTAGTCTTGTAACATGACTCCTTGCTAATATCTACAGTAGTATTAAATAATGAAGGCTGCCACAAGCAACTGTTTAAGCTTCGATTAAAACAAACAAAATTCGGTTTGACATCAAACTCACCTCACATCACGCAATGTGCTTGTTAGACCCCTCTCTAAAATTGACCTATAGTGCAATACTTATTAATATACATATTCCTTTGGCAAATGTTGCCTCTTTTGTACAACTTCATAATTCTCTGAGTGAATAACAAGGTTGGGTTGAAATCGAAGGATTAAGGTTACGTGTGATTCCCTTTCCCAAATTGTTTTTTTTTCTAAAGTTCCTTCTTTTTGTTTGTGACGTAATGTCTAATTTTTTTTTCTTGTTTAGGTTTCTTTATGGTTTTTTGGTTTCTATATTAGGGTGCATCAAGATGCGCCCTCATGTCCATCATTTTCTGACCCTAGTTCTTAAATGTGCCCACTTGTCAAAATAAACCTCCACCAAATTAAATCCCTTCGGAATGTAGGCAATTGGGGCCACCGTGAGCTTAAATTTTTGTACACAAAGTCAATATGATGTTTTGTTGTTTTTTGGGAAAAACCCCAAAAGAGTTGAGCGTCCCCCCCCCCAGGTGTTATTTGGTCAAGAAATTCTCCAGATGTACTTTAATAAGTTAGGCAACAATTTTCGCCAGAAGTACCATCAACCTCCTCCTCTTGGCAAGAAAATATCTTTTTTAATAATTTTATTTCAGTGGATTCCAGTCAAGACACAGATACCACAACATTACCCAGATAAGCTTGTAGCTATTATACTGAGGTCTTTAAGGACAGTGTATTGTTGTAAGTCAAGCCTTCATAGCTAGTACATAATCAATACTCTCCTTACAAAAGAGTTATCTACTATTGAAACGAAATGCCACCTCTTTCCCAGTGACCTGAGTTGATAGGATCAAAGAGTTGCCTGCTATTATGCCACCAGTACATTTTACAACTATTGATATAATTCTGTAACTGGTTCATGTTATATAGCTTGACTGTGACAACAATAACCACTATCCTCAAACTGAACTTACAAAGCTTCTGTATATGGGGTCATGTTGGCTTGTTCAGAAAAACTTATTTTGAATTTATATGTATGCATACGTCTTAAGCTTTCCACCCATACCAAATTTTTCCCAAATATTCGAATCATACGTCTTTCCTTTCCTTTAAATGATCTATGATTAATAATTATTGGCCGGCAGGACCACTTTGCAATCCGTTGTGCCTGTGTGATATGGTGTGTTTATGTATGTGTGTGCATTAATGTTAAGTTTTTGTTTAATGCAGGCGGCCCGCCAGCTTGTATTCTTTTTATAAAGTTAAAGCGCGAAGCCGAGAACGCGAAATTTGCAAAAATTATTTTATATCCTGTGTTTCAAAATTAACGGAATGAAGCGCATCATTACCATAATTCTGTATAAGAAAGGTTGCGGTTAGGAGGAAACTTATATTTACCCTAACGTCGTAATGAGTGTAATTTTCCCCGAGTGTACATAATGTGCAAGTAATAACAGGGTAATGTTCTGAATGTTTTGGTAAAAACAGTTTTGTCTTGTAAATTCCATTTTATTAGTCATTACTGTTTTGATGGCATTGGGCTTTTTATTAAGAAATCGGGGTTTTTTCTTGACCCGGATATGGAATTTCCATTGAAGGCCGGATACGTGGGTAAGAAATCGTATAGATGAAAAGTGTTTTTGTTTATAGTCGGGATTTATAGATATGATACCTGGTCAAAGATGGGTTTTTTTTTTTATCAAGAAACATTATTGGTAAACAAAACAAAAAAAATCGGTTTTCTCGATCAAAGAGCCTAGGTCTTTTTTACGAAGTTTTACGATCGAAAAGCTTAAGTGGTGTCCCGTAATGTTGGGTTGAGTAACGTTTATTTCCCCCGAGACTATAATATTCTTACCACCGCAGATCCCATAAAGACAGATACAGACATTTAATGGGAAAAGTAAATCTCTTTTTGTGTTATGGATTATTGATATTTAACCCTTTTCAGCAACGTTTATGTTTTCCATTGGACCTACTCTAATCTAGAACCCTCATTGCTTAGAATCAAGTAAATTTTAAAGAATGTCAAAACTACCTATTTTTATATATCTTGGAGATTAATGACATTACTCCTAGTTCTGTTTATGAGAAATGCCGATGAGTAATCTTATTTATTTTATTTTAAATAATAGTTTTCACAATCTTTTAAAAGCAACAGCTTGGAAAGGATCAGACTAGTAACGGTAAGTTATGTTACAAGAAAGAAAAATAAAACCCGAGATCAAATATATAGTACGTACTCTGTGGTACCACCGGACAGGCGTTCCGCAGTACTATCTTGAATAAACGTCTAGCCCTATTCCTTTCATCATTATCTGTTGTAGCTGTTTTGTTAGTGCTTTCCTCCATTAATTTTGGGGGAACAGTCTCACGCCTGTTCCCCAAAATAAATACAACAAAAGAAAATATCAAGATTGGAGGAGAGATTATTGAAATTAATAATCGATCCATAGCAGAACATCGTTTGGCATCACAAAAAATAGTAACTAGACAAGTGAAAGTTATGTCACGCTGAAATTAATGCACAGTCCTCCGTTTGTGGTTGGGTTGGTTTGGATTAAGTTAATGGCGCTTTCGCAACAATGGCTCTGTCGCCAATTGATTATTTAGACTCCAAATACAGTTCGTAATTCAATTCACATCAGTAAACAATGGTAGACAGGTGTTAAGTTGTACTTGCATCTCAAACACGAAAACGGTATCGTTTCGGAGCCCTACCAGGCTGAGTCAACCGTTATTAAGATATGCCACGCACCACAACTATACCGGTACTACGTCTATGCTAAACATAACCGTATCCAAGCCTGTTATCCCATCTTCCCCGTTAGTTCACGTAGCTATCTCCGCCATATCAAAGCGCTCGAGTTTGCTAAGGAACTGTTTGCTATAGGCAACGATTCAAAGCATTAAACCGTGCGGAACAACACCGGTAAAGCCTGGGCTATCCGTCTGTTACCACTTGGAGGTGGGGATTGGGCTGCCCGCGTAGTACACTAACTATACCGGCACGTTGGGACCTTACCAGACGCTACTATTTTGGTTGATTATATGGTGGGGTCCAGAAGGGACGTGTTCAAAATTAAGATTGTGGTGTCAGAAGAAATGACATTTCTACCGTTAAAGGTGATTCCAGACAATGATGCTGTAATACCTTGAATTCATTCCTGGACCCGTGCTAAGGCAAATTCATGGCCTCACCCTAGGGACCTTATGGTAAAGATTGGCACTTACTGACCTCCCGCCGTCGCCGCGCAAGCACATGTGTGGCACCACCGAGCTGATATCGGGTTGCAGGTTCAGTTTCAGTTTGTTTCTGAATATAATTCACAATTTTTTAAATTTTATGAATTTCATTGAGGGGAATACGATTTTTCTTTTTTGGTTTTTTTTAATGATGTATTAGTATTTAATGATATAATGCTTGGGCCTCAATTCTCAAATTAACTATGGTCAACCTTTTATGTGAAACAAAGTGCAATTCCACTTCGGTTACTTTTGTGGTACACTCTGGTAGTTTTTAAATAGAAATCACCTTGCATGGAACACAATCTCCATCTGCATTTATCAATGTTGGCCCCTTTTAAATGGTGATCCTTGCTCAATTCAATGACTGGATCACTTTGTGACTTATTTCTTTTTCTGATCATCTTGTTTTGCAAAAAATTTTGCCTGTTTACCCCACCAACGAAATTTTTAGTCTGCAAAAGAAAATTAAAATATGCAATCATGCATGTTCTTGTTTACCGCAACGGTAATGTTATCAGTCTAATTGGCACCTAATAACATCAAGTCTCGTGCAAGTTGCCGTTCAGTGCTAATCTTCATAAAACACTCGTTTACTTTTTTATACATTTTTGCAAACTACACGGTATTGCCCCTTTACTGACCTTTACCGCAATATATATTTATATCAGGAAAGCACCCACTAATATCAGTTATCCAGGCAATTACCGCATTATGATAAAGTTACACATAGCAGGGATGATTTTTTGATGATTTTTTCAATTAGACCGGGACTTCCGTGTCCCCCTTACCCCCTTTGACCCACTTCTGTGCACAACTTTTGGTGAAGTGTATCAAGCTGCTTCATAATAAGTGAGTCACACGACATGCAACGTGGATCTGTGGGGGGAGTAGCATTTGGGAAGGTTGGGGGATTTTTTTCAATGGGACCGGTATCCCCTGGAACGGCCTTTGACCCCCGTGTCGAGCACAAATTTGGTGAAGAGTCTCAAGCTACTTCATATGCATGAATCACCTGGCCATGCTACCTTGCATTTAGCATGGTATGGATTTTTGAGGATGTTCACTTATGACTGGAATTGGCCCATTAATGACCTTGACCCCCATTTCAAGCAACCTTCGGTGGATGTCCTCATCTGTTTCCTATGCATGTTGTTCAAGTGACCAGGTACATCTCTAGGAGGGGGCATTTTTTTTTTATGAATGTTTTGATATTTCTGCACACTTACGAAGTTCCCCCTTCCTGACCTTTGAGCCCATGTCGAACATAATCTTGGTGAAGGGTCTCAAGCACTTTCATATGCATGAGTGTCGTGACCATGCAAACGTTGCATATAGCAGTATTTTTAGTTTTTTGTTTTTGCAGATTTTTCACATTTGTACTCGGTGTGCCATTAAATGATCCTTGACATTCCATACATCGTGCACATCCTATCTGCAGGGACTCAAACTGCTTCATATGCATGAGTCACTGACCATGCAATGTATTCTGTATGTGAAGTAGAATTTTTTTTTGCGAATTACGATTGACCCTGTGCCTCGAAATAACCTGACCCACGTCATTCATGTGTCCTACATGATGTGGTAAACCGTTTTCTATTTGACCTTGATTTAAAATGTTCAAACAGTAAATGAGTTTGACCATTGTTACCCCAGATGACACCATATTGACCCGCTTGACCCATATCTTTGGTAGCCTGTCAACTAATATTGCCTACTAGGCGGTTGCCGGGTTTCGCCAATCAGCTGGGTTCGCGCGATTACTTGGCTTGAATGACCCGAATGAACCTTGTCGTGACCGTTAAATTGTCCGACATCAACATCACCCACCAGTTTCATGTCATACAACATGTCCATACACCAACGTTTACCCCCATTTGACCTCCTTTGACCTGAATGACCCCTGATTACTTCGATCCACTAGCCAATACAAAATCTTGTCCTTCGGACGGTCAAGGGAGGACCACTCACCAAGTTTCAGTAATGTCAACCCTAGGTCTCCTAGAAATAGAACGGCGTCCTGACAGACAGACCACCGGTATTAATTTATACATGACCCATCGTAGTAAAATCGAATCAGCATGTGGAGAAGAAGCAATTGTCGACAAAGGAGAATGCTAAACGTAATACGCCAAGTAAGTTTTGCGGCATACCGCCTAACTTAAACAGACATTGCGATACTGCCGATTGCTTCGGCAGGTAATAACAATCTTGGCATTGTGTCTAATGCAGAGGCCTCTAGGCGCTTCGCATGAGTGAAAAGTGTCAATTATAACCATAATAACAAAAAGTAGCAGATGGTAAAATTCTAATAGTTATTCGCCAATCTTCACAAAGATAGAAGGGTAAGGCACCCCCGTAGCCGACAAACCACTTAACTTCCAAATGCCTTATCAGGGTATTAGCAATCCCCCTCTGCAAGTGCCGACCCTTCACCGTTGCCAGCTGTCACAGGGCCAGAAGTAGCTAGGCCAGGTAAGCCACAAGCAATGTAACTTCCACTGCCGTTTTCTTACTCGCGCGGTAGCCGATATACTGCGCTACACCTGTCTCCGCGGCAGCTGCTACAGAGTGCACACTGGGCAAGTTGCGAGGCAGAGCTGCAAGCAGGGACTTGCAAAGTTCCCAGTTCTTAGGTGTTTCAATATGTGGCTACTATACAGTACCTATCCCGATGACTACCACTGTAGTTCCCTACTAGGTATGCAGAAGGATGCATTGGTGTGGACAGTGCCGGGTGGACATGTAGCTGCCACGTAGCTACTACATAGCTACTCCGCGGTTACCAGGCAGATATCAAATTTTTTTTTCCGAGTTTGCGAGAATCAAATTTTACTTGAATGATGGCAACACTTATTGCAGATTCAATGGGTGAAATTGATTCTGTATTCGGTTGCTACGAGATTACTGCGTGATTCGATTCTGTGATTCGCGTCGAATTTGCATCCCTGCCCGGCCGCCATTTTTATAGTGACGGGATGAGGCGATATACAACTTGGCATCACCCTTCTTGCTCATTATGACTAGCCTGGTAAGGAAGGAGATAAAACATATCATGCCAGTGGATTCCCTGGTGTCATTATAGAAAAGCACACGCTAAGGCAAAAGACCCTTCAAATATCAAATATATATCAAATAGTAAGGTAATTGCGTGAGAACATGGTAGGGTATGGCATGGTCATATTAGTGATACCTAATTCCGAAAAATCAAGAGAATCGGGGAGTTATTGATATGGAATGCTAATGGTCAAAATCAGGACAGGTAGGTTTGGTATAGTAGTTTGCAGAACAAGGCTTATGACACCTCCACTTTGTCAGTCGCAATCACCGAACCATGATTTGCGTACAGCAGGAATAAGATTTTGGGGTTCAACCTGAAATGTAAATGGAACATCCCTAGAGCTAAATCATGACTATTCATGTGGGATTAGTGTCCATATAAGGTGGTACTGGATGCAAACTCCCTCTGCTGCTCTGCCACAACCTTCTCGAAGGCCATGTAATTTTTTCTTTTACACCCCTCCAAAGAAATCACTTCTGAACCTATGAGTCTCGCCGCTGGTTTCCGAACCTTTGGTCCTTATAGCCTGGGGTTATTGGGAAACGGTAAAAAATCCAGTGTGGTAAATCACCTTGCCACATAAGTTCGGGGTAGAATCACCCGAATGCTAGGAATCTTTAATGAGGGCATTGTTTCTGAAAAAACCGTGGTTAGTTCACACTCATGGAAGTTAAGCGTTGTTATGTCAACGCTAAAGTTGGAATCAAATTTATGGCATGATATTAGCACTGAAACCCGTGGTTATGTCACATAGGCATGGAAGGACGTGGGTTGGTCACACGTAAATTTGGCCTTAAACAAAGTACTAAAATGGGGGTAAATCACCATTAATATAGTTTCGGTGTTAGGGTCGACCCGATACATGTAATGGAGTTTTGGCCGGTTTAACACATGAGTTTATGAGTCCACCGTTGTTATGTCACAGGGAACAAATGACGGCCGGAGTAATTTCACCCGGATGGTTGCCATTTTTTGCTTTAACTCTAATTATGAAGATCTTTGCCTGCATTTCGACAGATCGGCATGCGCCGGAAATAAAGGAGAATGCTCGGGTCATGTTGCAATTATTGTTTCCTCCAGTTCTGTTGTAGTCCAGAAATCCATGATCGGTTTTCCGTCGTTGCACCCAACGGGTGATTAATTTTCTCATTATCACTGAAGGGGATGTCCCCAATATAATCCTAGGATTAGGTCTGTTTTTCCTGCCCCGAAAAGCTGCACGTAAGCGTGTCCTGCCCATTTCAAATGGCCGCTATTGTTTTTTATGTATAAACCGCATTAATCCTAAAATTTTTTTC
Organism: Ophioderma brevispina; assembly: GCA_023653785.1. NCBI lineage: Eukaryota > Metazoa > Echinodermata > Ophiuroidea > Amphilepidida > Ophiodermatidae > Ophioderma > Ophioderma brevispina. The sequence goes on from JAMKCH010000745.1 coordinate 49,068, forward strand.
TACAGATAGAAATTTTAATAAATTCACGACTAGCGAATCAAACTTCCTAAGGAGGCTTACATACCCATCTAGCGTCCACAAGATGACCGCCGCAAGGAAGCATATTTAGCTAAAATGACTAAACATGGCCAATTGTTGAAATAAGACCCTGGGTGATATTTTTGGGAGCACCAAAACAATTGTATGGCATTTATATTTTTAACGTACACAGGCTTGTTTTAAAAAGATGGCGGATTATATTACCTCAAGGGGACGTAAATCAGGAAGAAAAGCAGCCTATCCCCTTTCGATGTTATTAAACAACACTTCCTAATAGGACCTAAATCATTTCCAAGATGTAAAAAAATATTACGTGGAGCATTAACTTACCCAAGAGAGTGCTGACACTATAGCGTTTACTACTTTGGGCCATATAACGTAGTTTCATTTTCACTTACGCTATAATAGTTTCATAGGAAGACAACAGATCATTATCAACCTGATACAATAAAATCATAAGAAATTGGGTGTGGACTGTATTTAAGGACTACTCAGTGACGTCATAATTGTATTTCCCGTAAAAATAAATAAAATATGCTTATAGAAGTGAAAATTGTCTATATGTAGAAGGAAATGTGAATATGGTGACCCTGACTTTCTTTGGAGCACATAAAGTGCTAGCTTTCTTTCTGACTTTGTCTACCAGCTGTTTCTCGCTCTTTGCTGCCGAGATCATCTTCCCTCCCAGCGTCAACTAGTTTTGAGTGGTCTGCAAATTGTCCCATAAAGGACGAAGAAAAGTGGCGGAAAATGTTATCAATAGTTTTCCTTATGGTTCTTATTATGTCGAAAAAAAGATGTCAGGGATGTTTTCCTTCTTGATTTTTTGTCCCCCCCCCCCGGAGCGGTATAACCGCCACCATCATGGAAGTTAGATCATGTCCTCAAATATACAAATGGCATTAATTCTCTTTAAGGTGCTCTCAAATGTACTTGCATCTACCTCAACAATTTGGCAATTTTAGTACATTTAACAAACATGCCTCCCTCCGGCGGCCATATGGACACTTAAAAATGTTTAAGCGCCCACTTCAGGAAGGTAAACCTTATTTCGTTTATCCTTGATAAGTTCCTGAACTTTATGAAAATGCAATAGCAGTTTTTTTCATAAACACATGGCAGCCATTTTTGAAATATCATTACGCCGCCTCAATTTCAACATTTCGGGCGGAAACATGCCTAATCATAGTCAGGGGGACACCCCCTCAGGTGAGATTTGGGAAAATTAATCACCATGTGGGTGGCAACAACTCGAATTTTTAGGCCTGACAGAAACTGGCTCATGGACTAGAAGTTACTTCCAAATTGTAGTAGTTTTGTGAAACACATTAGTCCAACAGTATAACCATAGACCTTGCTATTCCCATTGCAAAAGAGTCTGCACGAAATCTTTTGATGGTTTCTCTATATGGGTAACATTAAACAATAACACACATTTTTTGAAGACCGCCCTCCAATTTTCAAAATTTGATATTTTTTCACGTAATTTGGTATTGGTAGGAAGCATACCTGGAACGATAATGCATCAAAAATGCGTAAAATAAGCGAGTGGCGAGCTGGAAATGATGCTAAGCTTATGCCCGTCCGTGACGAAATAATGCCACCCTCAAGAAAATGACTCTCTAACTTGCCCTTAATCAATACACAACTAATCGATAAGCGTAGACACGTATATGTCGCTATTTCCCTGCTATTTCATAATGGAAGCCCGTTTCCAGCACCGTTGAATTATTATCGGAGATCTCCGATATTAATTTTAATTATTAACTGCAAAACTCCTTCGTTTTGCGACACATAGACATTTTCGAACTTAACACCATTCACAGTATAGTTTTACAGCTAGTTACCAATACAACCGTGTAAAATTTAAAATATTGGAAAATTTTGGGCGCCTTCAAAAAATGTGCTGTTATTGCTTAACTTGAATGATTCCAAACTTGGAGTCTGGGGGTGGCATGCACTTTTGCATCTTTGAGCATTTTGAAATGAGGAAGAGGGTAAATTAACAGGTAAAATTTGTAAATGCTCAATACGAAGACCAAAGTTGTATAGACATTGTAATCTGTTAATGTAAAATGGGTATGGTTTGCTTTATATGTACAGTTACGTGAAACACAGTAAGGCTTACACATTACAGGCCTTATAATGTATAAATAACCATAGATGTGATTTGGGTGACATTGGTGATATATGAAGGGGGAAATAGTATTCCATACAGGTCTATTGGATCAGCAGTTTGTCTCTGGCCTGTGTTAGATTCTTTGAGGTGATTAACATAAAGTAATACATTCATATACGAAGCAATTTGAAACCAATTTCAAACCATCCCGATCATTGTTTACCCCCGTGAATGACGCTTGAAAGGTTTTTTGGCCTGTCGTGCAAAAACTAAACTTGTAGATCTAGGAAACTATCCTTTTTAATCCAGAACCAGATTAACATGTCCTAGACGCCTTTAACCACGTGTGAAACATTTCCAAAATTTGCCGGTTTGACTGTTAAGTTGTTACCCCTTCCCTTTGGCAAACTGCTCAAGGAATACAAAATTGCATCATCAAGGTCTGGAATCAGCAGGTCAAATTTGCCCCGAAACCAATCTTTTGCAAGGTCACAACCACATCGGCTTACCGCAGGACCAAAATGGTTGGCCGGTAACTTTGTCTTACACAGAATTACCTATCTAACGGCCGCAGCCGAGGTGCTGTTCACTATTAGCGCCAAATGGCCCTGTTTGTCATTAGTTGGTGATGTTAGATTGATCCTGCTGGATGTCTCGAGCTTCACATCAATGAAGTTAAAAGGGGCGACGACCCCTGATTTGGCCATGGTAAAACTTCCAACATTTGACTTCTGAGACTACTTGATCAATCGCAACTATGACAGTGACCGGCAAATCATGCACGGCGTTTGGCAACATAATATTGAAATTGGAGGTATAGCGCCCTATATCTGTGCTTGGTTGTCTTGTGCTCACGCCAGGATATTTTTGTACTCCGCATAAAAAGCTTGGTGTAGGGCCATCCAGCCTTTCTGTAGGCTCTTTCTTCATGGTCCCAGGTCTCAGATTCATATAAACGGATACTCTCTACACTAACACTCTTAAAGAATTTCAAGCTTGTTTACTGGTAGATACCAGATTAGCCATAAGATGGGTGTCGGTTATTGCAGGCATTCCAAGCTTAAAATTAATCCTTTACCTTAAAAATCAAATAACTCATTCCAATAAATAATTCTATGGGATGTTATAACACATAATTACTAGCATGCTCTGATACCTTCAAATACCACTAAAAAGCCTATTTGTTTTAAGTTATTTGTTAATAGTTTGTGTTTTTAAACATTGTAATTCTTTTATCGATTTTGTTTTTATTCAGGGTTTGATTCTTTAACTATCTTTTCTTCTTATAATTTTTGAAACAGATATTTTGATCCGACAAGAGTGTTTGCATTTATTTTTGCAATAGTTTTATTTATCTTAATTGGCTTTAAATACTTAGAGAATTATGATTCGTAAAATTTATTGCATTTGAAAAAACAATTTTTACATTTTAATAATACCGTTTTTTGAACTAATATAAACGAGCAGGGTTATTGTATATCCAATTTAAATAGAATACTAAACCTAAAGGAATTGGATAAAAAAAAGTTCCAGTGGTAAAAGTTTCTTGCATTGAAGATGTAAAAGTATAAAACCTGCAGTTGGTGTATGGTGCCCTCAACGGCGAGTTCCATAACAACATGTTTTCACCTCTTAAAGAGAAAACGAAGTGAGATAGCGCGTGATTGAAAGTGAGATATCAGAGAAAGCGTGATTGAGCGGGGGAGCAAGGGAGAGGAAGAGATGGATGGATAGAGAGAAGAGAGAGATCTTTCTGTGAATTGCAGTTTTCATGAACTTGCACTCCATTTATTCTGTATAAATACAACCGGCTGTGCCTTTCGAATGCTCTCTTGTAGTGGATCATTACAATATGTTAGTTCGAATATAGAAGTTGATAACTTGCTCGTTAAGCGCTTATAAGCCATGAGTCCAAGTTAATTTAAGAAGAGGAATGTAACAGAAATGCAATGCTCTGCATATGTGGATATAAATCAATGTTTGTTGCACGGGCATGTACCACGCCATAGTTTTATTGTTAAAACTAATTTATAGGGTCAATATTGTGTTTTTGCCCAAGCCTGTGAGTGCAGAGGGGCTTGGCCATATTTGTACTATACAATTCACTTTGGCTTGTATGATCTCTGTATCCACTCAGTGGGTTGTTGTAGGAATGACAATCAAGGACAGTAATTGGTTTTTACGGTTGGCCACGCTTGAACTTACATCAAGCATGTGTAGCCAATTTCTTTTATTCCATTCTGGCTTACCAAAAAACACGCTTTAGGAATTTGCTGTGGTCATATTTATACATTTTAATATACTGAAGCACCAGCGCAATTAGGTCTTATAACGAATCTTGTCCATTTTCAAAATTTCATTCGGAAACTGGATTTCAGATTGTCTACGGTAGGAATCGGTAAATACCAGGCATGGCTGAGTATCTTCAGTCATTGGTATTTATCTATTTCTTTTGCTTAAATTTAGAATCAGGCTAAAGTTTTTGGAACTTTTCTTTATTGAACTAAAGAAATACTGGTACACAAATTGAAGGATACAATTTTGGTAATTTTTTGAAAATAAGTAATATTTTTAGAGCAGCCTTTTAGGTTTTTTATCATTTGCAGATTTCAAAATGCCTCCTTTTATTGGCATTTTCGTTCCGAAAGCAACGTATTAACCCTATTAGTACGTGATATGATATTTAAAGATATAAAATTCTGTTAAACCACACCCGTTTAAAAGGTTGAAAAGAGGCAGGCATTTATTAGTAGAAAGCTCTTCGTCGCTTTCCTCAAGCTCGTTCTATTAGAGTAAAAGAAATGTTGCTCGAGCGAATGTTGTGATTTTACGACGTTAAACACCGCTGGAATAGTCAAAATATTCAGCTCTCTGCCCTGCTTCTATAAAAATGAAAACCGTAGGGTATGGGTAGAACTTGTAATCCGTCACCCGAGCTGCCTACACGCCAGCATTCAGCATGTGCATGAGCCTCGATCCAAACTGCCGAAAGCTATAATGCTATTTCATATTTTGATGCGCAATACGAGATATAAATCCCAAAATAATCAGAAGTGGGTCGATTACTCCTAGGTCGGTTAAATTGATGATCATTGACACTTGATTGGCTTTCACAGTACAAATACACACCTTGTGGCCAGAGAGGATTCGTCGCCAAATGGCCCGAATCCTGGCCTCTGTACTGTCATAGCTTATAGTGGAGAAAACACCTGCATCATTACGCCTTAAATGCAATGGCCATTTGCCTCTTAGCAACTAAGTCGTATTTCATTTAAATGAAATATTCCACCCCCAGTTGACGCCTTAAAGAGATGTGAGCCCAGATTAAATGCATGATGAGAATATGAGATTTAGATCTTCAACTATTATCAACTGTTGATAAAACGATTTACTTAGAATTGAGGACCTGGCCTTACCTAAATTCTCACCATGCTCTTTCCGTTCTCTCTACTTTGTTCATTCTACTCTCCTTTTCCTGTCTAGACCTTTTCTTCTCCTAACTGTTGCTTTTTTTAAATCTACCACTTCTAAAATATTTATTGTTATCGACTCCTTTCAGTTATTGATGTTAAGTTTCAATCACATTTAAATAAACCGTTATAAACTTAAGAAATGAAGTTGATCGGTTGGGTAAAATACAATTGAATTTGATTAAAGTACGCACATCAAAGCTCAACTATCTGCTCCAGCGCAAAATTCCAATTTGTTTGTACCTAATGAATAATGTAACACTTTAATTATTCAATGGTTGGTATCCTAAGGTTTTACAACTGGGGGTGTGTAAGTTGCAGTTTGATGTTTTCTGTGACATTCGTGATGTTAAGAATTCTTTTCATGCTACAATTACTTGAGGACCGCTGTGTGTAAAATCGTACAGGGAAATGCAGTGATATACAAATCTTACAAATTCTGGCAAGAGGTGAGAGGTATTGGACAAACATAATTCCTTGGATTTGTGCAGTGAGAAGTTAGTGAAATCATTAGACCATCTGAAAGATAATCGTTTACGTCATAATTAAGGAACCAGCTGAAGTTAGAATCAAGTGAGTATTATAGTTTACAATTTCTTTTAATAGTGGAGTAGACGTATAAAGTATACATTTTTAAAAACAGTTTGTAATGCAAAAACTTGAAAACAATAGACAGAGTCGTGAGGGAATCTCATATTTCAAATCAATCACCAAAACCCGTTTGTCGCCAGTGCTTTCATTTTCATGTGATCTCATTCATTTTAAGGCTGACTCAAGCGATTTCAAAATATAAGTTTTTGTGTAGTAATGAAAAATAGTCCATTCTAGAACGATTTAGATAGTCCCTATCAAAATGCTCAAATTCCAAAGTTTAGAAATGAAAGTAACATGAATGCACAGTATAACAGTCCCAGAGGACACCGTGTATAACAAAGTTCCGGATCGGAAAATTTAATAACAAAGTTTGATTTTCTCTACGAAGACTCGATTGAGTTAGTTATTCATACAGTGATTAGTTATGGACAAGCATAGATATGCAAAAAACAGATTTGTTTTGAAAAAAGAGTGCGCCCTTCATAGGGGAACTCTTGAGTCAGCCTTCTGAATACGACCCAAAAAAATCCCTTGTGACTTTATCATCCAGCGTTAGTCACTGTAAGTAAGCTTCCTCTTTTGAATTAGGTCCAAAATCTTGTTATCATTATTTAATTTATTGTGGTATCAATAAAAACAGGCTGGACAATACCTGATTCAAAATGGCATAAAAATCAAGGTATTGGGACGGCTTTATAACGAGATTGTTAATCGTGTTACACAAAAAAAAGCTTGTAAGGACGAGGGTTAAAAAAGAGTTATGTTGATTTATTGATCGCGAAATCTGTAGATCATAAAAACATCTTTAAGGCTGCCTTGGAAAGCGTTTTGAGTGAAGTAATGTCGAGAAATCGAAGATGGCGTCGCCATAAATGATAATTATCTATTCAACCCCATTATTATCAAAACTATGGAGATACCAGATATACTATAGGATGCAAGAACACGGTATGGCCTTGTAACAGTAAGTCATAACTTCAAATTAAAATGAAAGCCAAATCCCATAATTTTAAAATATGCCAGAGAACAGCAAATACTGCGATAAAAAAGACGAGAAAGTACTTAGGGTATGTGCTAGACACAAATGGTATCTGATACTTTAAAATTTTAACATGAGGTCAATCAATATGGCAGCCAAAACGGGAACATCTTCAAAAAAATACGGCCACAAATTATAAGTATTACAGCTTTCACTCGAATCAATGTGTGCAATGACATGTAGAAATGGTACCTTTGATCCTAACCAATGTAAAACATACATTAATTGGTTTTAAAGGCGCCATAATCGAAATAAAACCTATATGGTGCAAAGTTGTCACAATACCATAGGAATTACATTTTTCACATATATTGCACGCAATTTATTAATTTGACCTTTTTATTATCCGGATTTACTGGTATAACTTGTATATGATCATAGGAACATTTCTAATTGTTTCATTGACACAATAATTTAGTACTTGAGGTAATATTTAGCATTGTGTACAAGAGTTTTATAGATATTCACGTTTTTGGATGCCATATTGCATGACGTAATGTGTTACCAACTTTAAAAGATCAGAAATACATTTATTTTGTCTAACAACAAATTAAGTATTTCAGGTTATTTTTATGCAGGATTTGCTGTTATAAGCATATTTTAAATTATTAGATTTGGTTTCCAGTTGATTTAGGTATGACCTCAATGTTACAAGTGGACAGGCATTTGTAATTGGGCCTATAGTATATTAGTAATCCATAGTTGATAATATAGGGTATTGATTGAATAGATAATTATCATTATGGCGACGCCATCTTGGATTTCTCAACATGCTCAAAGATGCCAGGTGGCAATCGGCAGATTCTTATTTATTCACACACCCTGTGTTATTCTGTTCATTTCAGGCAGAAAAATTGTGGCCTACTCAATTTACGTCAGGCCATAAGTTGGACCAGGTACCTGGAACTATATTGTATAAGGCATTCTTTGAGCAGCCACCTAGATGAAGAGAATGATTGTGACGATTCTAGGAAGGCGGGTACGTCCGTAGTATATAACATAATTGTCATCCGCGCTTTGAGCCTGTTACGGGGATTAAGTGCTACATAAACAAAACTGGTAATATTATTATTATGGTGCAAAGAGGGTCCATATCATAGTTTGGAATGAACTTACCATCTACGTCAGAGTTGAGTACATGTCAGCAATTTAAAGCCTGTGGAAATCGCACTAAGTCTGATCATGGGTTTTTTGTAAACGTTATGGCAAATCATCTCTAAATGCTTATTCTTATTACTGTTAATTATTTATGTTATTTGAAAATAATAATCATTTAGTTTAGTTGCCATCAGGTTCCTTGGTGACGCAAATTATGATGGTTGATCGAATTTAAATGCCCGGAAGAGTAGGATAAAATAATTTTTTGTTATTTATTATCTATAATTGCAATGCATGCTAACTCTGAGCCACTATCAGTCATTTTCTTAGAATACTAACAAACAGCGCATCATTTTGCCAAATGTTAGTAATGATGGTTAACCATTAAAAGGCAGTCTTCGGTCACTCTCTGGGAAAACAATAGATTGAAGGCCGAAATTTCAGGACGACAATGAGAAAAATATGGCACTATCTGAATCTCAAAATGATACTACTGCCAGGGTAAGTCGGGGGCGCCCAAAGGACTATCGGAACAAGCATCTTTAACGTACTGACGATTTTTGTAGTAATGTTACCCGCAGGTGAAAAGCTGGAACGCACCCTTTAAAAAGGCGATTTTTGTGCAAAAAGTCAGGATCTTTTTTTTTTTTTTTTTTTTCCCCCCCCCCCGACATTAATGAGGTCAACAAAATAGCCAACAATGTCCGCTTTCACGAACACGGGGTAAGTTATATAATATTGCGATGGTGACGGGTTGATAAACAGAAAAATATCGCCCGAGCCTAGATTAAATATCGGGCGTGTCGAAGACGAGCCTGATATTTTCTGGCGAGGGCGATATTTCTGTTATCAACCGAAGAAAAAGTACCAATATATTATTATTATGCAAGAAGAAGCTGACTTGACGAAAATAGTTTTAAAATGGCTTCAAACTAATAAAGTGAGAGTATGGCTTGGACACGTGCCAATATTTTTGCCGTGATTGCTGCAGTGTTGGGCGGTAACGCGCTACTCACACTGCAGTAGTGCAACCCAGATGCATAATAATTGTTGATATCATACAGACACTAATAACAATAGCGAGGCACTATGAACATTGGGAAATGACTGATGTGGTTTTACACATAAAATAACTTTCGCGAAATGTGAAAGGTGATGCGAACAAGATGGAGGTCGTCTTCATCATTTGAACTGGTGTATGAGTAGTACTGAATCTCTCTGTGTGCGTACCGACGTACATTGCCCGTTTCAAAACAACTATAATTACGAGAATTTGTGAGCGCAGATGAAGTCCAATCAAGGCGAAATACGACAAGGCCCGAGGTCTCTTCCCGCTTTTGTTAAAGTAATCTTTAAAATTGTGTTCATGTACAATGGAAAGGATTTGTCATATTTGTATTCGACGAGTCGCATTGGTTCAGCACAAATGGCATATGATCCAAAGCAAGGTCCATATCATAATCCCGGGGGACGATGTAGATTCTAGTCAACGAACGTAATTAAGTAGTATCTGATGTACTTGAGGGTCAATGAACAGCAGACAAACGATCCTTAAATGCAAGTTTACTTGTTCAAGAAATTTCTGGTGTATAGGTTGGGAACGAGACAACATGATATCCGAAAATAGGGTTCTCTGCCATGTTGAATGACAAATTCCATCAAGTGTTTGAATATAAACCAAACTAACGTCTAACTTTCGTGTCTTCGCTAGTTGACACAACCTCCACTAATCCAATTCAATGTTACATACCATCAACAATTGCAAAAACTAAAATTTGTTTTCGAAAATTGATGGGGAAATAATCGAAACCTACATGAGAATTTGCGTAATGCAAGGGGAGGGTTGAAATACTGCCGGCTGGTGAAGAAATAACACGGCGCCTTCAGGATAATTTGCATTTAAGAGATGTTCCCTTGTGCGATGTGGTGTAATTCCTGATGACTGAACGATACAGTCTGTCGTTCAATACCAACGATTGACCTCAAGAAGTTAAGGAAGGATGCAACTTCCGCACCTAATTATTTCGACTCATACCTGCCCAAAGTAGCTCAAAACAAAATACACAAAAAGGAAAATAATGATTATATTATTAATTTGCTTATAGTAAGATTAAGAATAGTTAAGAGAGTTATTTGTTTGGTTGCGAAGAGAAATGAACATGTTTCAGAAAAATGTTTATTTGGCATCATATGGGACGTTGGAGGAAGAAGTCATGCCTATTTTGACTTGAGAGACTTAACAACCTGTTTGGCAATTTGGAGCCACAGAAAGAAAGATATATCGTTTACAAAGAGTAAACATGCTTTTTAAGTAGTGCTTTTTGTAACAAAAATCAGTGTTTAACTCCAAAATATTCGTCAACAATGAAGGTGGTGGTGGAATTTTTTTTTTTTTTTTAAAATGACTGATTATAAAACGATATCCCCGCGAGGATTGCACAACGAAAAATGTTTAGAATGAAAGTCAATGTTGTACCAGATAAGAAAGTAAGATGGCTGATGTCAGACCACAGATTACTTTGGATCCCAGCAGTTTTCAAGAAACAACAATAAATGAGCATTAATTGAGCAAATATGTTCATGAAACTGAGACATTGGTATGGACTCATTTTCAATAAACTGATAGCTTCATAAAAAAGGCTGATCCAAAATTAAATTATTTTTAGTCGAAAGCATCGACAAAAAACTAATGCTTGTAAAACGTGCAGGAAATAGTGGTCTAGCGATGGTTAAAGTTAATTTTTTTAAAAGTTATAATGTATATGCCATTTTTAAAAAATCCAATTGTCATTTATGTCAATGAGTTTTGAGGGCGCTATTTATTACGAAAATATATGTATTTGTTAGGTAATAACAAAAGGTGGTTTTTCCTTTTCTTATACTTAAATTGTAGTGCAAGTGTATTATCCCTTGAAAATTTCGACACAAAGTTTAGGACTAAGAGCGCCATCAGTAATATATATAATGAACCCAATTTCTTCATAAAAGCGTGCCGGTGTGAAAGCAGATAGAGTCCGCCGTGAGCTACCGTCCGGGCTCCATAGACGCTACGGAATAAAGCGTAAAAACGAAGTTGCGGGAATAGTTCAACTGAATTGAGTGCTCTATGCTTTACCGTTGTAGCCGGCCTATGATTACGGCGGACCATGATTACTTCTACACCGGATATCATTCTGTACTACCGAAGGGGATAAAATCAGCAAAGAAAAAGACTTTAAAGAGACATGAGGAGATTTCCAGAAAGAAGCGCCCCCAATTTTTCTCGAACCTAGGTTTTTTACATATTCGGAATGCTTACCAATGTATTAGATCACACCTGAAGTGAATAAGCCAAATACGCCGTCTTTATGTAATAAGATGATGATTTAGTAGTTTCTGTCGTGCACGACAGAAAGTCAAAGCATGGTTTTCAATGGGGAACGATTACGATAGCAGGCAAGTTCAAAAACAAGGTTTGTTGTTTTCTTTTGCAGCTGTTTGTCCAATAAACCTTCCAAACGTTCTCGGTAGGTGGTCTACAACCGATCCAGTGAAATTTGAAAGAAATTCATATCATAAAAAAAATCTCCTCCTGTCACTTTAACCGGAATTGCCCGGAAATTTGATATCAACTTGATCTACTATTGGATTACCAAATAAATTTCCCTATGCAATAGCAAAATTTTAATACATTCACTTGTTAAAGAAAATGCTCGAATAGTATGTGTGACGTTTGGTATTTTCTCCGCGGGGAAGGTAGGTTTTATGTAAATTATCATTTATGACGTCGAATTGAGTAGAACGCATGAACTAGTCTCTCACTGCAAGCTATCAAGTTTAGGAAACAGGTTGATGAGGTCGGTGATCTCATTATACCAGTATACTAGGGAAGTATCCTTGGGTATGCCTTCCAGTCGAGTCATAGGCTCCACGAATGGCTTTCTTTATCTTAGTTTCTGCGTAGACAGGCTTTTTTTGTAAAACAATTTGCATCATGCTTTATAAAACCAAATTCACCCTTTGTTTTATATTTGAGAAATCTAAATGATATCATGCAAATAATAAGCTTAAGGCTTGAATGGGTCAAATGTAACATGGTTTGTTACCTCTTGCAAAAGGTTTTACAAGGTTTTTTCTTTTTTGGTGTTTATCTTTGTTGCTTTCTTAACAATCCTTTAAATCAAATTACACATGCATCAAGGTGTGCTTGATCAAGTTTTTGTTCGCAAACATGAATGGGTTTGCTTCTCTGCATTGGCACAATCGATCTTGTTTGCACCTAATACATGAGAATAAATTCGACATAGATGTCAGACCCGACTTTCTGTAGGATTCCTAGACATTTCTCCTACTGGCGAATGACAGCTACTTGCAGTGATTGTTCCTAAGCTATTTGCATAGACAAAACAACGTACCTCAATGTAAGTGACTTTGTAAACATGAAATCTTTGCTATCTACAGTAGTAATTAAATAATGAATGTTGCCACAAGTAACGTGTTTAAGCTTACGATTAAAACAAATAAAATTAGGTTTGACATAAACTCACCTCAGCATCACAGCAATGTGGTCGGTATGACTCCCTCTCTAAAAGTGACCTACATACTTATATAATAGACATATTGCGCTTTGGCAAATGTTCAAATGTTGCCTCTTTTGTACATCTGATAATTCTCTAAGTAAGTAACAAGGTTGGGTTGAAATCGAGGATTAAAGGTTAACTTGTATTCTCTTTCCAAGCTGATTTTTTAGAAAGTTCCTTCTTTTTGGTTTGTGACGTATACTTAAGTTTTTGTTCTTGTTAGGTGTTTGTTATGGCTTTTGGTTTCTACAAAGATGCTTGTCTTATACTGAGCGACACTTGACCTAGTTATCCTGTCTAAATTTAGAAAAACTTTAATACCATACTATTAGTGATGACAGACTAACGTATCACATCAAATCATCGATTATCTTCTGCACTGATCATTACGTAATGACTTCGTTGTCAACTTGCCACAGGCAACGTGTCCAGAATATGACCAAGATAAAGAAGATATGCTACTCCATGAAGTCCGCCTTACGTTATCAGTGAACTAGATGGCCCAGTGCGTTGCAGAACAATCTTATGTAACGACTACATTGCAGTTACGTTGAGGTGCGGTTTTTGGTAAAAACTGGTTGCATTACCGCGTAGAGTTAACATTAGCAGCACCTCATCTGTGAGCGCGAAAAACGTGATTTTGGGATCCTGTTAGCCATTTTATTATTAATACCATCAGGGATTTTTAACCATACAAACATGACACCATTTGCATTGAAGATGGTTACGAGACAATAATAGATTTGGTTGTTATAGTACCGTGGTACAAGTTTATAGTTCGTTGGATGGATACGCTTTTGAGTCATTCATTCATCCTAAGCATTTTGAAAACAATGATCCGTTTTAAGTAACAAATTTAGCACCAAAAAAAAAGAAAAAAAGAAAAAAAAAAAAAGAAAGGGCTAAAACTAAATAAAGAATAACTGGACACCAATTTATGAATGTGTTTATTAGATTTTTTGAATAAAAAATGGGGGCTTTTCAAATATAACCGTTTGACATTCATCATGCTTTGGATAACGTCAATTTACGAAATCCTTAATTTACGCTCCCAAATTACTGATTTACCATCCATAATCCTATTCTTACGTGGAATGCCACGCGCACAGTGGCCAGAATGTCTCAAAGCTGTCCAAAAATCAAATTGGCCGAATGTCACTTTATGTTTTTTTTTATGTCCGCTAGGGAAAGAAACCTCCAAGAACACGCTAATGTTAAAATATTTATTTTTTTTAGGATTTCAAGTGATCATATACGTCCGTTACTGAAAAAAGTGTGGCGGTTGCTCTAAACAGATAAAACCACCAATATGACAACTTCCTTTGACGAAGGAAGAATAAAGGATCCATTTTTAATTGCCTCTATCCAACCACTGATTATACCATATTAGAAATAGACTAATGAAAAAATAATGTCCTAGAACATTAAGGGGGGAAATCCCCTTTTGCCCAAAAAACTGCTAGATTCAGTTTTGAAAAAAGATCGCATCAAAAGTTAGGATTCCCGTTGATTCCCGCTATGATTCTAATATCAACATTTTATTCAAAGCCTATGCTTTCAGTTAATACTAAATTTTTTTTGCCACAATTTGCCACACTGCATATTGGAGGTATTTTAAATGCACCGCACCTATGCTAAAAGGCCGTTTTTAATGAACAATTCAACATGCCGCAGCACCGCGCTGCAATGTATGCACTATTTATAGTCCATCTAAAAATCAATATTAGTTAAGAACATTCCAGCAATTGAAGAGGATACAGATTCTGATAGTTCTAGAGGTATATAATTATGCAGCATATCTGCGGAAAACAATAGTCCCATATTACCAGCTTTTATAAAAGAGGAACACGTGTAACTTTAGCTTAAGAAGATTCATGGAATCTTAGTTATTTGAGGCTTTGCGGAAAATTTTGTAAGGCTTGTTTCTAGAGTATTAAAATAAATGCCAAGGAAAAAATTGTGAAACAGAAAGTTCTGCAGCTTTCTGCCTTTCAATGTAATGTAAATGAAAAAATACTTTCAGCAAGAAAAGCAATCTAAATTCATATTGTAGGATTATAAGTATTCTGAATACGGGCTAAAATGGTATTAATAAAACTTATGGTAAAATGTATGAAAAAAAGCGATTTGTGAGAGTGGGAAAATCCAAAATACCGCAATTCTTTAATTCGAGGGGGGGGGGGTCGAAAGGTTACGTACAATTTGTACGTAAGAAACGTAGCGAACGCCCCCAATCAAATGTGAATCTCTTTGTGATGCGAAAACAGTTCCCCAAGTCTGCACAAATTAGTGTCTTTTTTTTATGCTTGATATTTATTCCTTTTCTTCAAGAAAATTAGAAACGGTTATTTAAAAGCTTCACATACTTTTTTGGGGATCATACTAGCGGGTTTTTGTTTTTATAAACATTGCTAGATTTTAAACAATTTTAGCAGAACAGAGTGTAGAAAACTATTTTTGTATGACCAGCAATATATCCTTACATCCTAAAGAAAATGACTACCACTTACCATCACCGCAAAAAAGGTAGCGTTATTTATCTCGTTAGCAATCTGAAAGCTATTTCCCACTACTAAACAACAAGGCACAGGGTCGCCCGTGATTTTTTGAAAATTGGCAAAAATGGCATTAGGGATTTTAAGGGTATATTTGGTCAAAATACACAGTTTAAATGGCTTAAACTATTTATCTGTTACGATAGTCACTCGTTTTAAAAATTGGACTTTTTAAGTATGTTGTAATGGCCTAATTATTTTTAAAGGTTACACTAAAATTTTGTAATGTATTTTGGTATTTATACTCTAAATGATGTCACAATCTACTTTTCAATTTTCCGATGTCCAAGACCCCCATATGCGAAAATATCATTGTTTTATGGGCCTTTTTATGGATTAACAATGCATATGTGACATCAAAGACATGTTTTGATGACGTCATAATATATTTCTAAATATTTTCATCAAATTTTTCTCATTTGAATGTGCGCCCCACTAGATGCAGCACTTCAAACCATCTTCTCCTGAATTTCTTCCTATTTTTACTAGTTCTACTTGTGAGCATCTTGGTAAAGTTAGCTGGGGATCATATCATCCTGATCCAACTGGGATTTTGTTTTGAAATCAGCATATGCTGAAGATTTTCATTTGTGAAATGATTTGTGATTTTGGCTCATCTCCTGTATAGACTGACTGTAGCCATCACAGGTAAACTCCATCATAGCCTTGCCATGCCAGTCAGGCTTGACTCTTACTCAACCTAAGTACGCTACTTGACACAATTGTGTGATCACTTGTTACGCTATTGCACAATGGATGCCCTCTTGTGGTATCTTTTCCATCCTTACTGATCAATGTGTGTTCCTATTGAGCATCAAGATGCATATAGATCTGTATGTTTGACAAGATCCCCTACCTACAACACTAAGCAACTGTTCCTCTTAAATTCTTGGCACTCATATCCATTACTATAACACTAGTGCTACTCTTTCAAATTCATCTTCTTTATCTGGTGACCTTTCCCCCAACCCAGGCCCATATGAACTTGATGAACCCATGTCATATTATATATGTTAATCAGAATCGCCTCGCTTCTCGATAGACCAGCGCCTCACTGAAAAATAACTGCGCCTACACTACAAATCCTCGTTACCAGAATACACTGTGGAAGAGGATCAAGGAGTTGGGGTTAAGTACAAATCAAGCAAAACGATAGGTAGAAGAGGTGGTCGCCGCAAGTCGGCACTTATTTCCAACCATACCGAGCGACCATCCTATGCATATTCCTGTTATTTCATCCCGTGCTCGCTGCAACCGCCACCATTAGGGAAGGCCATCCGGGTGTAATTGAAGAAACTTAAAAGCTATCCCCCGTGCCAAACCATTCTCCAATTTAACTATCGCATACATGGAATTACTGATTGTTCGAAACAAACCGTTTTTCTTGTGATTATATCATGGAACACTACGTCGATATCCTGTTCATCACCGAGAACTACCAATTGTAATGAAGATGACAAGTTGAAATTGTGAATTTACTCCTCCTGGCTATGACTTTCTTAACTTTCCACGTCAAAGACCAAGCAAAAACGTTCAGGTGTCATCGGAATTTTATTCAAAAGACCTTTAACTTGCAGGTGATCCATCTAGTTTGCAACTTGTGAACTTTGGAAACTTGGCATTGTGACAATGAAGATGGCTTTCAGTTGTTACAATATACAGACCACCACCGTCGAAATCAAACAAATTTGAAAAACATCAGAATTCTTACGAATCGAACTCTTCCTTTGAGGAGATTGTGTAACACCCATAAATTGTTTGGTAGTAGGAGAACTTAATGTGACATATCTGACGTTTCCAAGTGATTCGGATATCTATACTTTTAATGATATCCTAGCAAATACTGGTTTTGTCTCATTAGGTTGTGGTCCAACGCATAGGCGGGGTCTACACTTGACTTACTTATTCTAGACAGTGAGAATCTCATTCAAGATCCATGAAGTGGTACCCTCCTCTTCATCTGATCATAGCTTTTTCATGTATTATTAAATGTGATAAACCTACCACACCACAATGTCATACACTCTCGTAATTAACAGCAAATGGTTCCACAACTATTCACAAAATTCTTGAAGATCGTTTGAATGATATTCCATCTGATTGGTTGATCCCAAATTTTGGTTGAGTCTTATGATCCTGACACGATCTGATTCTCGATCAAGTGTGTCCAATCATCACCAGGAAACGTCTATAAAACCAGACCTTCCATGGTATAATGAACCCTCCAGCTCAGAGACGATTAGTACGCGGCCTTTACGTATTGGGCGCAAGCTCGGATTAACATGATCATCGAAGTGTTTTTGACTCAGAAAGCCTATGTCACTAAATGAATCAGGAATCAAAGACTAACAAATATTTTCTGCAAATTGTCCAAGTCCAATGTGAAAGACATGTTTTCAATAATCAATGTGTTGCCTAATAAACACAAAGGGTTTTAAACAGTTGTGTATGTAATCTTCTGAGTCATGAACTCGCAAAACAACACTTTCTGACATTTTTTCATCACTAATATTGAAAACATTATCAAATAATGTTCCTTCTAGGTGGTAATGGATGTTGTGTAATGAGATTCCAACATCTCGTGTCAAACTATGAGTACTTTTAAACGCTTTACCTTCCTGTGAGGTTTGGAAAACTGAGTTCGGAGTGACCAAATCAACAAATCTTTGTTTCCCTCGGATACCTTCTACTGGGTGGGGGGGTGAAAAATACAAACATCGCTGTATCATTACCTATTGTGACAGAATTGTCAATACCACTTGTTTCTGGGAATTCCAACTACCTCAAGCAACTATCAGCAAAACTGTTCTTAGAAAACCCAATCTTGATCCCGAACACAGTGAAGATTACCGGCAGTCTCTAATATTAATTTTCTAATCAAACTTATTGAGAAAGCTGCTTCATACCAGGTAATACATCATGTGGATATGAATAACCTTGGTGAAATTTACCAATCTTCATACAAAAATGTCACAGCACTGGGAAACTGCTCGCTTAAGTTTAAAATGACATCCTCCAGCTCACGATCACAAAATTGCTGTCGCTTTTTGGGTTTAACTTGACCTGTCGGGCCGCTTTGACCACGTCGACCATGCTGTTTTTCCTTCAGAGACTGGAATTTCGTTTTGGTATGAGTAAATGTCATCTTTCATGGTAACAAAACCTCCTTGAAAACAGGATTACCCAAGGTTTCTTCTATAAATAATGTAGTCATCCGTTTAACATATGTTACAATATCATTACACAGGTTCCATCATTGGCCCTGCACGCTTTTATAATGTACCCATTCCTATTGGTGATATTAGCCCCAGTAACAATATTTGTTTCCATGCTTATTCGGATGATATCCGTTGTATACTCATTTCAATCCATAAAAAGCGGACATGTATATGAAACCGGCTGTTAACATTCTTCGTACTTGCATTCCTTGAAATTAATGACTTGATGGTTCAAAATAAGCTACAGCTCAACCAAGACAAAACTGAATGTTTTTGTCATTGCTAGTCCCAGAGTTACTGAATACCTTGCCTGACATGGAGTGTTACACCCGTAATCTTGGAGTAATCCTTCACTAAACTTTTGTTAAAAACCTTGGTGTTTACTTGGATGCTTCACTCAATATGGTCCCCTCATTCATTAAGTGTTTTGTGACGATTGTGACTTTCATATTCGTAATCTCTGGCGTATCCGTCAATTCATCACACAGGATGCTTTTCAATCCAAAACACGCCCCCTTGTCAGAGCGCTGGTCCTCTCACGTATTGATTATGCAAACTCTCTTTTATATGGTGCGCGTGAAATTGACCTTACGCCTCCAGCGCCTTCCAAAATAAAGCTGCGCGTTTGGTGTTTGCAGCGGACGGGACCAGCCCTCTGTCATCAGCCTCCTAAGGTCTTTACACTGTCTTCCTGTACGGAAAGAATTATCTTTAAGTTGATGAAATGTTTCCACATGTATCCATAATGAAGCTCCTACCTATCTCCCACTGATCTTATCATCCTGCATCTTGATATATTTCAGGCAGGTTAATAGGCAAAGACTCACTGCTCGGCCTCTAGCTGATGCTACCCGTCTCACGTTTTTTCGCTCTAAAAAGAAAGCAGGCGATAAGTTTGCTTTGCACGACTGCAGCACCCTTGCTTTGGAAAATGTGCCTTCCATCATCATTAGTGAGTCAACAACAATGTCCGTTCAAGAAGGCCTGAAAAACCTATCTCTTTCCTAGATCTTTGTACGGCGCTGTTGCTTTGTAGAGCGCCATATAACTGTTTTTTAGTATATATTATTATTATTATTGATCATTTCCAAGATCTGATTATGCTAAAAGTCATGTGTTTTAATGGCCTTTATGGATACATGCCAGATTATCAATGACAATCAGAAAACAGTATTTTTGATGACGTCATACATAATTCTAGATTATTACTATCAAATTTCCGTCCGGGCCTGTCCAAGAACCCCCTAAATGCTAAAATTGTCATTGTTTTATGGGCTATTTTATGGATTACAATGCATATTATCAATGACCAATCAGAAAACAGTATTTTGATGACGTCATATATATTTCTTAATATTGCCATCAAATTTCTCATGTCCAAGAACCCCCTATATGCTTAAATAGTCATTGTTTAATGTGTTATTTAATGGATTACAATGCATATTATCAATGACCAATCAGAAAACAGTATTTTGATGACGTCATATATATTTCTAAACATTACCTTCAAATTTCTCATGTCCCAGAACCCCATATATATCAAAATTTTAATTGTTTTATGGTCCATTCAATACATTACAATTACTTTTTCATTTGACCAATCAGAAAACAGCATATTAATGACGTCATACAAATTTGAAAATACTTCCATTAAACTCAGCGGGTCAACAAACCCCCTAATATACCTTAAAATTGACCAATCAACCTTCTAATTTCAACAAATATTTTTGGCCAGCTTTGATTCAATTCTGGCCCACTGTGCGGCGGTTTGTCAGATGGCATGTAATACGTGTATGTACCCTTAAAGGGTGTCCAGATCTATTGCAACTCACATTGTGTAAAAACTGTGAGAGAAATTAATTCATATATTAATAGACTATTTATTTATTTATTTATAACATTCGGCGAACAAGCCAGGCAGACCCAATATTGATCTAACAATAAATTAAAGGGATGCCTACATACACCAAAATAAAAAAAAAAAAAACGATGCAAAAAATAAAACAAAAACACATTTACAAAACATGCCAACAGACTAAAGAAGCAAAACAAAAGCTAGAGAAAAACACAAAAGAACTGGCTGGAAGAGGTGGGATTGGACAGCCAATTTGAAGGCTTGGCGGGAGGTGGGCATGACAATAGCTTCAGGTAGGTAATTCCAGAGTGAAGGAACATACGGATAAAATGATGTCTTTGAAAGAGATAGACGGCAACTGGTGTAACACATTAACGTTATAAATCAGCCGTCTATGGCAAGTTAAATGATATAATAATAATTATTATTAGGTTTCTCGATCAAAGAGCTAGGATTTTTACGGAGTTTTACGATCGAAAAACTTAGTTTTCTCCCATTGTGTTTGTTTGAGTAAGATGATTTTCCTGAGAAAATGTTTTATTTTTAATGTTTGCACTTGCCATAAACGTCTAGCGTCATAATAATCTAACCCGCAGTCAGACATAAAGACAGATACAGACATTTAAATCCGAATGTATATCTTGTTTGTGTTATCTTTTCTATTGTTTTATTGATATTTAACCTTTTTCAGCAGCGTTATGTTTCCATTGGACATTCTAGCCCAATTTATTAGAAATACAGTTAAGATTTTAAAAGAATGTTAAAACCACTTTTTTTACTTGAAAATTAATTGACCATTACTCCTAAGTATGTTTTATGGGAAATGCCGGTGAGTAGTCTTATTATTTTAGTTTTATATAAGTTTCACAATCTTTTAAAAGCACCAGCTCGGAAAGGATCAGACTAGTAACGGTAAAGGATGTTCAGTTACAAAGAAAGAAAATAAAACCAAGATCAATTATATTATGTAGTACGTACTCTGGTACCGGCGGACACGGTGACATTACGGCTTTGTAAAAATAAGCAAGCGTTCTTTGAGTAGCTAGCGAGTTTTATAGGAATCTTGTACCAGCAGAATATTTTGTACCCTTAACCCCACAATGAATGTTTTACTCTCAGCATGATCTATATGATTGTAGGCAATCTTGAATAACCTTCTGACAATTTAGCACCTTTCGAGCTTTGGTAGGCACTGGATCTTGGTTCTCTGCCGTTCTTATTATAATTCGCGCGGAGCCGATACACCGGGCCGACATGGTATAATGATAGCGCCGTTGAGCCATTTATAAAAACAAAATAATTGTTCGCGTAAGATGTTTATTTGTTTTTCTCTCTTTCTATTATGGATGGTAGAAATGAGCAATATTTGGAAGGTTGCAAATTTGAAAAGTTTGACAATTCGAAAACCTACATTAAAGAATAAAGTTGAATTGTAAATGGGTCATCAGCGAAATTTATCCTAATACGTTCAACAGAGCTAGCGCTTAACTTTTGGCCAATAACCTAGGTACAGTAAAACGCAACTCCTCTTACTACTCTTTACGCAGCCACGCCTCTTGAATTCATAATCACCTAGTTTTGTCCATAAACAAGTCTTACAAAATTGGCAATTACAACCACACAACACGAAGTTATCTCCTTGGCACACTTTTCAGGCTATTGTTGCAAAGATTTTGTGAAATTCAATTTAGTTTCACTAAAAATGCTAATCTTTATTTTGTCGAAATGGGGCTAATGGACAACCGGCAGAATTATCTTTCCCATCCCTCTACATATATAATCAACCAAGCTTTGGAAACAACAAATCGTCGGTAACAACATACAAGAGATGACCGACGTTTCATTAGTGCTCGAGGCCCATAAAGATGTTTTCTGAATAACAAACATGTTGGTTTCTAACATGAGTAGACACATTAAATCCTATAAGCCGGCCTTTATGTCAACCTTGTTTTTAAAGATGCGGTCGGCGGTGCTGTAGCACAAGTTTGAATGTTACCAATTAAATTGGCATCAGCAGTAACTCATACGGGATAGCATATGCGAAAATAATCGCAGAAAGAATGCGCGTAATATGCGTAACAGACGCGGCTGACAACAGATTTTCGCGCAAGATTTTTGGACTACCTAGCAAGCATCACATATAAGTCATATATTTACTTTTTTGTACTAAGTAAAGTTTAGAAAATAAAATTGCTCTCGCGAGATGAATATAGGCGGATGCGTTGGTGCATACATATTTGTTAATAGCGAGCTTTTGATTTTGGCGACGGATGGTTCTGCGACGGTCAATTTGCGCTTGCTCAGATGACCTGGACGCATGAGTAGATAATATTACGCGTCAATTTCACCGTCGCAGATACATCTGTCGTCAAAATCGAAAGCTCACTAATTTCTGATCGACAACCAACGTGTGTTATTGGCTTGCGCGCAATTGACCAGCTCGACTTTAAGTTCCGGCTAACGCGCAAGCCAGTTTCGACAACTGAACAGTGCCGAATAGTCTCGAACAGGAAAATAAAACTGAGATCCAAATATATTAAGTAATACTTACATTTTGGCAACTAAAATGGATAAGCCGGTTGTAAACAAACTATTCCTGTGCTTTTATCAAAGTCAGCTCCAAACAGTTCAATGCCATTCTGGGGTCAAATATATAGATTGTTCCAAATTTGTTAAGAATGATTTTAAATTGAACATTAGGTCATATAGATTCCAGGTTTGATAGAGATATGGCTGTTGCCATCCCATAGATCCTGTTGATCCAATCATATTTTGCATTCTGTAGGAAATTAAGTTTCTTAGACAGTGCAAACCGTAGGTTTCTGATACTGCACAATTAGACGCAATTTGGCACCATTTTTTAGAACAGAAATTTGAACTTTACTTCATAGTGACCTTGAACCTAACCACAACCTGCCGCTTAGGCAAACTATACTTTTTAAACCCATGAACTGTAATGGACATGGTGTCTACATTTCTAAACATTTTTACAAATAGATCCAGATCCAAAACGGTTTGAAGCATCTGTCATACTCTGCCATCGGATTTCTGCTAAGAAACTGATGTTGACTGGTAGCATATATCGTCAAGGCAAATTTCACAACATGAAGGCGAATCTCAGACGATCGTCTACTCATTTTTTTCTTCCATTATAATCCTGTGGTGGCTTGGATATCTTTCAAGGCATGTCGCATGATATAGTCTAGGACAACAATGAAGAGGAAGCTTCAAAACTACACCCAATTGGAACTGGAAAGGCCGTCAGGTATTAACATTAATACAGAGGAGTAATCATAGATTGCCTTGATAGCATCAAATATGGTTCTCAGATGCCATATGCCAGTAGGAGCATTCGTTCTCTATCGTTAGAATCGAATGCTGATGAGAAGTCGATGAACACTACAGGCAATGGACAATTCTTTAACTACTTGTCCGGGATGGAGGGTGGGTTCGCAAGTATAGATTAGAAAAGTGTTGCAGGTACGTACCTTTTATTTCTTGCGATTCACATTAAAGTATTGTGGGGTTGTTTTCCTTTCCGCCACATATATCATTTATGATGTACGCTCTTCATGTCTTCATGTTTACTAGAAAGTGACACTAGTTGGACCTGTTTTATGTTTAAGTCAGAAGGGATTTTCTCAGATTTTCTAAGATATGCAGGCTTCTTTGAGTGACACTTGAAATAGCTGTCTAATTATTAGGCCATTTTCAATTGTAGATGGAAGCGCATTCCTATCCCGCACCTGTGTTTGGTTCTCTTTGGTTTCTTTGGCAATATGTCCTTGCCAAAAAAGTTATATAACCCGTTTTATATAACGATTGAGCCATTGAATAGTAAGTATATTCAACGGCAGAAAATTATTTGTTTTGTATCGTTATATAAAACAAATATTGAATGCCTATGTTTGTGGAATAGTAAAAATATATCACTCTGTCAAATTTGGAATGTTCTATTTCACGAGGCGAAGCCTCGTGAAATAGAAAATTCAAAATTTGACATTGTGATATATATTTACTATTCCACGCACTAGGCATTCAATATTTGTATAATATAACATACAGATTTGTATCGTTTACTGGATCAATTGGTCTTGAAATGCGTTCATTCTGGGCAGAGTTTATTTTTAAAAATTAATAATGATAATTAAGCTTTATTTAATAGGCCCATGGCAGAGTCTGATTATTGATTGATTCTGCAAGAATAAGAATGCTTAGGCACCTTGATCTATTTTATTATAAGAGGATTAACACATTCAAAACATCGTAATGCTGATGTAAAATCAATCATAATCAGACTTTGTTATGGAGCCTTATAATCTCAAATCGTGGCCCATAGGCCAAATTGATAGAGACTTTTACAGTTAATAAATTATCAATCGGAAACAATGCAACTTAGAAGCAACAGCTTACACCATGGAAGATAGAGATAAGAAGGAGGAACACAACGACTCCCCATCCGATTTGAATCCTTTCATGCCATTCACCCGCACAAAAGGAAAGGGATTCAACAGCGACCCTTTGATCGGATCCTCTGCCGCAATCGATATCGGCGAGGATCCATTACTGGAAGACTCATGTACGAACCGTAAAATGTAAATAGTGTATTGCATATTACATGTTCTGGCTGTCTCCGTTGTGTATTTGTTGCTGTTTTCGTTACATACGCAGCGTTTGTACATCGTTATGCGTTCAGCTTTAGTGCCCAAGACTGCCCGGTGTGAGAAATAATGGATGAAAGTTTGACTAAATTTGAGCGTGTTGACTCGGGGGTCTTGGATTTTCGTTGGGTGCCCATGCTCGTTCCAGGGTTTCGGAAAGTGACCCCTAACGGGACCAATTTTCAGTTAAAATATACCCGGCCCCTAATGGGACCAGTTTTGGTGAAATTATACTAGTTTTCAGTAAAAATATACACCTAACGGTACAGCAGTAATATGACATCCTTACTGTGCTATTTTAAATATATTTTCCACTAGTATTATCCCAGTTATATACTCTCTTTTGAAATTCCACTTATAATGTATTATGAACATCTTTACTTGTATGCAAAATATTTTTGATTAATAATGTAACAATTTTTCACTGTACTGTATTATTTACATAATTATCTATCATATTGTTTTTGCTGTATTCTATGATGAAAAAAGATTGGTTGAAGATTGAAGATAACTTGCAGTGAGATTATACCCCTTGCGGGACTGTTCTCAATACATGAAAAAATACACACATTTAAAATAGCCAATATACAAGAAAAATGACACTTAGGGTTATTTTGCTGATATGTTAGGTTAATTTTCCTATTTGTATCATTGAACCAGTCACAATAACAACTGAATTTGTACCCCAAGCGGGACTAGAACTTGATTATTGTGAACGAGCATGGGTTCCCTACCAAAATCCAAGAACCCTCCAGGGCGTGTAAGCCGCCATATGTTTGAGTATTGTTATGATGTCTCGTAGACGTCAAAGGTCAGAAATACCTTTCAAACACAAATAAATGAGCCTTGTGCACAAGTGATCTAAATTTTATATAATAAAACAAATTTAATGCTCTTCAATTGGTTTGGTTCAAGAATTTGGTATGTCCAAAACAAAATTACGATAAAATCACACACAATATTTAAAATTATAATACTTACAGTTCAGGATTGTCCAGTGTTGCAAGAAGCGTTGCAGTTCAACGATGATGTGTCCTCACAGCGAAGACTCCAAAATGACAGCGCATAAGTTGACATAAAACATATCCAATTGTATATATCCAATCCGAATCTTCTGAGACTTGAAGGTATTTTTCCAGCAGTTCAGACGACAAGGTTAAATAAACGACGCTAATATTCCACAGTAACACATCCAGGTATTTTACCACCATCATCCCTGCCGCAAATGTCCTCATTTAGGACCACCAACTGGAATCCCTATTTGGGATTCCAAAACTGAAGCTCTCTGGCCTTAAAGACGACAGCACACAGTTCATCAGCTATCAGCCCGGTGGCATCCAAAGTTATTATAAATCCTGGCACATGTATAACTAAATCACCAGTATTGTAGATTAACTAGCTATAACTATACTGTAATAGCCTCCAGATTCAACTGCTGCGAATCAAAACTTTTTGTTTGCAAACTCAACTATACCATTTTTGCACAAAGTTTCCCAGTCTAAAATAGATTTCCACAGCATCATGCAATAAACATAACTTACACTAGCTTACCAATTGGAATTCACATAAATTACATCACCTGAAATTACATTACGTCACATATCTAACTCTATGGGGATCCCCCAGATCCTGGGGGGGGGGCCCCAAACAAAAAAAAATGTTTGATCTTACAGCATAACAAGTTACTCAGTTACTAAGTTTACATCTTGGGGGAATTCCCCATTTTCCTTTATTGTGCAATCTATCTAACAGTGCACCTACCCAAACAACACTAAGGGAAATTCCCTGCAAAAAAGTACTTTTCCCATGAAAAATCTTTTCTCAAATAAAATTGAGAAAATAATATTTTAATCAAATTTTTGAGGTAATATAACATCCTCCCCCTTCAACCATTTTGTGGTTTAATTTACATACAGTTTACACTTTGAAAATTTACACTTTTTTATATAATTTCTTGCATTGCTGCCTTCAGTCGTATTACATCCGTTTAAATATCAAAATTTCTGACAACTTAGGCAGCTCTGGACAAGGCATCTGCCAAGACATTTTCTTTGTCCCTTTATATGTCTTATGTCCAGTTTGTAGTCTGGTAGAGTTAAACTCCACCTGGCAAGTCTCTGATTTCTGTTTTTCATCTGTGGAGGAAAGTCAACGGATTGTGATACGTGAACACTAGACTGGTGCACGGTTTGGTACTCAATTCCACTTCAATTTTTTGCATGGCACTAGCACTCAAGCATTCGTTCTCAATTGTTGAGTAGTTTGTCTGATGTTTGTCAAACTTCTTTGAGAATAACATACAGGATGATCTACATCATTTTTCATCTGCTTGCATGAAAACTCCCCACAAAGCCTACTCACCTGGCAAATCAACTGCAACTTGAAATTGCTTCTGAAAGTCTGGCACAAATCAAAACTGGCGTCATTCATCAAAATAGATTTTCTCAAACGCTTTTTTGGCATTGCTCTTACCAGACAATTTTTGCATTTTTCTCTTCAGAAGGTTTTGTCAGCGACCGCATTTTCCTGAGAAATTTGGACATTATTGCTGTAATACCCGACACCATACCAAAATCTCATGAGATCTCTTTACTCTGTCGTGTGCGGGAATTTCTCATTTGGCTTCAAAACATTTTGCAGTGATTGGCCTATTTGCCCTTGTCCTACAATATGCCCAAGTAATGTGACATTTGCATGGCAAAATCCTTTTCAACCAATTCACAGTCAACCTGCCCTGAGATATTTC